>JAHZNG010000370.1:0-11001 GCA_027744375.1 Orchesellides sinensis
TTGCACATAATATGTAAAGTAAGACAAGAGATATATTATCTGATTACTTGATTGGCATTTACAATAGTAATCACAATCCACATTCTCAATTATGAAAAAAGCAAACGCATACAAAAATGAGCAAAGCTTATATTACGTTCCACTTCTATTGTGTGTAAGACTTTTTAGATCAATAAAAAACACAATCTAACCTGAGTTGGCGTTCTTACTGCATATTTAAAATTTAGGGAGTGCAATCACATTTTTGGCATATATGATCAGTTCATATTATTTAACTTTTTAAATATATAACATTTGTAAATGAAAACGGTTGGGGAGTGAAGCAGGAAGTTTCCTTGATTGTTAAAAAACCGAATACCTTTTTGCGCCAAATTAACCAATTGTTTGCTCATTGCGTTTGATTCGTGGAGCTGTAGGTTGTTGCAACTTTTTTTATTCTTTGTGGTTTCTGCACAACGTCAAGAACCTATATTCTAGTGCTATAAATTTGCATTTATAAATATATATCGTTGCATATTGTAGCCACTTGAATTTCAGTACTGCTTTAGGCACTTTTGCAGATGCAAATTCAAACAAGTTCTGGTTGTGTATACAAATGACATTTATACATCATCATAAATTAGAATCAACGATTGCGTAGGTATATGCATTAATAATATCAATCAATATTTTATGTAGAATGAAGGCATCACTGGTAAAAAGATGAGTAGTATTTTCGAGCATTAGTAGCATCTTCAACTTTATTTTAGTACAAACGTGTCACGTAGATGATCGCAAAGCACTTCATTAGCACTTAATATATTGAAAAGTAGGCAAAACAAGATAATGAATGACCTTGAGCGGTAGTATGATATGTGTTTTAATGTCATACTTTGCATTTGGGGTGCATATTGATACCATTAAATTCAGTCCATTTTTTGCTTTAATATTTTTGAAAACAAAGATTCTGTGTAGTCCATGTGCGTATTTGTAATAACAGAAACACCAATTTAACTAGTGTCAGTCCAAAAAGTAGCTTTATATTTAAAACATGGCTAGTCAATTAAGTAAAAAACGATACTAAACAAAACACGGGAAAGAGCAGCAAAGTAGGTTCACAGGTGTGAGTTGTTAGACCAAATAAACATACACACTAATAATAATAATAATGATAGTAACAATCTGCATATATTTCATATTTGTGGCAGGGTATACCCAATATTTTAGGAATGCCATGAATCCGGGTGTTTTGAATGCTTACGAACTATTTAAGCATATGTGCAGTGCAGTGGTAAAACGTATGCATTTCGTAATAGGAAAAATTTGGAATGACACAAATATACGGAACTGCGGTATTCAAAACTCAAACAGGAATTTAAATATTTAAATATTAAATAGTATTAAATTTATCTGGTCATATTACCTAAATCGATATTAATTGCTTCTAAAAAGAACAAGACAGTAAATGAGTAAATACCTAAATGGTAAGCTTAGGTTTTATTGAAAATAATACTTAAACCCTTTCTGTGGGTTACTATTATTGCCAGCGGTAATTAAACTATTTTTAACAAAACGATTTTGTTCATTGTTGTTCACAGTTGCAAATTTTTTAGCTTCAAGTGGATTGTTGTAAACCGGAGCTGGGAGTATCTGGGCAGGAGGATGAAAGTAGGTTTGTGGAGGTTGTGGTGTGGGTTGTTGAGGTTGATGGTTTTTTGTGGCATGTTGAGGTCCTAGACCTACAACTGGGAAAGATCTGGTGATAAAACTAGTGGGACTAGAAAAGTCGCTACGAACTTCGGTAGAACGTTTTTGGTTAGCAACGATAGAAGATAATGCATTACTGAATAATATGATTTGGGGTTGTGATTTCATCTGTACAGTGCCACCTCCTGTTCCTGGAGGTAATGTTGGTTTTGTTTGTCCACCACTTCCACCAAAACCACCACCTTGGTTATTTTCAAAATCAGGTCGTCCGTCAGACGAGGATGAAGGTGCTCCATAAGAGGGAAGTGGAGGAGATGCTCCATAAGAGGGAGGTGGATGAGGTGCTCCATAAGAGGAAGGTTGGTAAGGTGCTCCATAGGAGGGAGGTGGAGATGCTCTATACGACGCAGATGGAGGAATTCTACCAAAGGGCGAAGGTGGTGGAGGGGCTCTAAACGACGATGCTGGTGAAGGTGCTTCAAAAGACGAAGATGAAGGAGGTGCTTCAGCAGACGAAGATTGGGGAGATGCCCTAAAAGACGAAGATGAAGGAGGATAATAATATGGTTGAGGAGGTGCTCCATATGAGGAAGGCGGAAGAGGTGGCTCAGAAGACGGAGCTGGAGCCGGTCTGACTTGAATAGTATGAGTGGCTTTTTGTGGTAACACATAAACCTTAGTTTTCTTAGGTGTACTCACATAACCATCTAAATAGACTAGGTGGTTGTAATGTATCGGTGGTTGCTCAACAAATATTTCTTCAACATTTTCGGAATCACCATCAAAGCCTAGACTCCGCACACTTGCTCCAGCAGATCTACCCATAACACTCATCCTTATGTTGTGTGTCAAGTTTACAACTTCATTTGCCTTCGTTTTAATCCGCTTACAAGTAACTTTCAAGTCCTTTAAATCAACTTGATCCGTACCAGATTTACACATTTTATTATAATAATCAATAATACGTTGCTGGTCCGCCCGAGATGGAAAAATCAATCCAGCGTATGAAACTCCAAATAGAGCTAACACGAGAATCTAAGAATAGACAGTATTTATAAAAAGTTAGTATTGAAAAAGCACAAACTGCCACTATATATGCACTTTCATTATAATTACTTACCAGGAGATTCGTCATTATGCAAGACAACCTTTTAAAAACAATCGTTTTTGAGGAGAGCAAAAAACGTACTGATTTCAATTTTATAAATACCATACCATTTAAAATATTTGGGTTGCACCAAAAAGTTATAAATTCCTTTAGTTTGTTTTTACCAATACATCGTGAGTTATCCCGTTTTTGACCAACCTTAAAACATATGTTAACTAATTACATAAAAATGGGTTCCACTCTGAAAGGTTGTGCTAATGAAACCAGCAAGGAAATTACGATGCCGGAAATTGTCACATTTTCATGAAATCAAAAGTTTATTCGTATTGCATTTAGATAAAGTTGATGCATTTGGTGACTTTTAATGAGGATGAATAAAAATTTTCTTGGAAATGCTTGCAAATTACATGCTATGCATAGCATACATACTTGGGTCATGTTTTTTATACTAATGTTTGGCCGTCAATCACCATCAGCATGTTTTTGCTCATCTGATTCGCAAACTAGCTATATGCAAATATAATGTCGTAAAATTATAAAAATATGCTTGCCTTGCAACCAAAGGGCATAACTTTAAGGTATCACTTGTTTAATGTGTTGAGATAATGAACAAACTTTTTGTCGTTATTTGAAATGTAAGTGATACTTGTTGTAGTGTTGCGATTACACATATGCTAAATATGTCACCACAAGTGCGCATGGGTTTGTATTGTGATTACAATTAATAACCCTTTTTTGTATTATATTTCGTTGACCGCTGCTGCCTTAGATGTGCAGTATAAATGTAATGAACGGCACATTATATTATAATAATTGTATGTTTATTTCCCAAACAGTTTTTTCTTTTGCACTAAGCTATTGTATGCTATTGCTATTGTATAACTTGTAAGATCTATTTTTTATTCAAATTATTTGCAAGCAGATCAAGAAAAATTGTAAATTTTAAGTGTAAATGTGATTCATACGATGACTTTCCGCGACTGTGATGGAAACTGCTGCTGTTGCTGCTAACTTTGAATTATTTCACTATCGATTTATTTCTGTCATAATCATTGCACGTATTTCAAGTAAAGGTTACGTAGTGTGTTTTCCAAATTATTGAATGATATTCGTTTCGCAGGAGACTCCAGCCAGCATTGTGACATCAATTCATATCTATGTATTGAAAGCAGATTTTAAAACGGAAATGATTAATTAATTATTCCAACAAAATAAATTAAAAACTAAGTTACAATTCACTAGAAGCATTGGAAGGGCACTGAAGGCGTAGTCCTTTCTGTAGTTTCTCTACAAAATCGGTTGACCAACCTAAACCCTGATAAGGAATATCTCCCCACGTATAAATTTCCCACATAGTACACCCAAAAGCCCACACATCAGATTTTTCTGAGAACGTAAAATTTCTCAAGGACTCAATCGCCATCCACCTCCAAGGAAGAGGTTCTTGATTTTTCTTTACATACTTTGTATAATCATACATTCTCCTGGAAAGCCCAAAATCAGCAATTTTCGCTTTGAAATCCCGTGTTAGTAGCACGTTTCTAGTGGCTAGGTCAGCATGTACGACCTATTATCCAAAACACCATGAAAGGCATAATTTCTAACGTTTCCATTCAAAACTATAATATTTACGTTTTTTGACGAAATAAACTGCATTCCAGAGGCAATCTCTAGTGACCAACGCAACATGTCAAGCTGAGAGTTACACTGAACCATTTCAATGGCGGTACTCTCAATCGAGTTCAAATAGTCCGTTTCCGCAGCGCCACTACGTCTAAGGTGCTTTTCAAGACAGCCTTCCTCACACAGCTCCGTTGCAACATATAAAATTCCTGTCAGTTATCAAAAAACCTTAAACGCAATAATAATTTTAATAAAAAATGTTTACCGGATACTTATATTACCTTTCTTAAGCAACGAAATAAACTGCATTCCAGAGGCAATCTCTAGTGACCAACGCAACATGTCAAGCTGAGAGTTACACTGAACTATTTCAATGGCGGTACTCTCAATCGAGTTCAAATAGTCCGTTTCTGCAGCGCCACTACGTCTAAGGTGCTTCTCAAGGCAGCCTTCTTCACACAGCTCCGTTGCAACATATAAAATTCCTGTCAGTTATCAAAAAACCTTAAACGCAATAATAATTTTAATAAAAAATGTTTACCGGATACTTATATTACCTTTCTTAAGCTCATGCGTGTATGATCCGATAAGAGCAACAATATGTTCATGCCTTCCTAAATAACTAAGGACCTTTATTTCAGACAATAAACCCCTCAAGTTTACGCCGGAACTGGAAGGGTTTGCCATCTTAAAAGCAAATTCCTTTTCAAATCCCTGTATCCTTCCTTTATAAACTCGTCCAAACGCCCCACTTCCCAATGCAGCCGAATAATCTTTTTCAAACCATTCAATGCACCAAATAACATACAACTAAGCAAATTCAAATCAACAAGAAACCATATGTTGTACCTATTGTAAAGATATCTTTAGACAGTTCCAAATTAATGTCGTAAGGTAAACTCCAAGCTACATTTTTCCCATCATTAAGGCCGCCTTTCATAAATTGATCGTAATCCTCCTTGGACAACCCTCGCTTCAAAAGTTGGACCTTTCTACGTAACCAAAATATGGCACCCATTAGGGAAACCAACAGTATGCCACCAACCACGATGGAAACAGGAATGACTACGGTAAGTGTTGTAGTATTATCAGCAGGCGATTCAGGGTCTACTGGATCCTCAGTGAAAGCGTTTTTAATTTCCGGCGGTAACAAAACTGGTGCCTCAGTAATGTTCGGATTTACTACGTATGTTTTTAAAGGAAACCGTCAGGCTTTTAGTTTTATGGAATTGTAAGAAAAACTACATATTTTTTACCTGACCACTTTTCTGTGTAGCAGTTGGCTGTAAGATTAAGAACACACTTGTTACTCTTTTTCCACCATCCAATCTCTACCAGTTTGTGTTTATTCTCTTCAATGGTTTCAAAGTCAAACGCTCTGTTAAAGTATACCAACGTTTGCTTCTGTACCGCCCAAGCACTGAAAAGTTCCCAGTATTTAGTTAGGTTTGAAGTAGAATGACTAGACTCCTCTATAGGCCTTTTAGATTCCCAACCTGTGTTCAGGTATATGCTAAATGATTTATTGGGGTACTTTTGTTTTATTTCTTTTTCACAGTCAGTAAAAGCTGCTTCAACTGCTTCAAACGCTTGTTCAGGTCCTCCTGGAAATTTTACAGCTTCAGAAATGTATAGTATAACAATAGAATCTATAAAGTTAACCATTTTCTTCGTACGGTTTAGCAAACTAGCAGTTGGATTGTATAAGGAGGCGCAACCAGTTAATAATATGTATAATCCAAATGGTACTTTTGGGTGACTGATAGCATGATTTTGGTTCTGTTTGAATTGCATGCTGACTGTTTCTGCAATTTCTTCAAGAAGTTCCTCATCCGCATTTCTTATATCTACCAAAATTCTAGATACCGTTTGTGGATAAATTTTATTTGCGGCGTTTGCCGCATGTACAGCTTTATCCATAAATGACTTTGCAATATTGCTTGTTTTAATGGGCAGTAGCAACGATAGTTTCAGTGATGGTCCTAACTGATTAATTGTCGCAGTGGTTGTTGGCAAGTTGTGATAACTAAAGTCACTTGATTCTTTTAAAAAATTGTATTATTTTAAGTGTGTATAAATATGTTTTGATACGAATGCATTTTCGTTTTCATACCTTTAGGATAGAAAGGCAAAATCATATGTTGAAATCGCGTTGAAATCACTTTCAGCATAGTTGTTGTAGCATTGTAAAGGTAGTAGGATTGGAACCGTTCAATTAAGAACCATTGATTTGGATAAAAGTGTATCCCGGACGAATTGAAATAGATGTTTGGTGCTCCTTTTATATTGTCACAGGCTACCAGTAATAAACTTCTTGTCCTTATATGCTAATGAAATGTGATTAGCATGGTAATTACCTGAAGAAAAATCAGCAGTTGAATGGCTTTTCTAAATTCAATCATTATTAACGTTCACCTGATGCGCTTATCAATTAGATTAAATTGATTATCCAAATGCATCAAAGAAAATTTGTTTAAGCTATGCGCAAAATTTATTGTGTTTGTGAAGATAATTACGAAACTAGGAAAAAAACCTAAACTCTTTTTCAGAAATCCACATGCATATTTCAACAAGGAAAAATAGTATTTGATATCACAGATTACTGCGAAAATTTGGACATTGTCGTTACCAGTAAAACCAATTGACGTATGTTTACCAAATAATTATTAACAAATGCATTTTCTACTCATCGCTACTCCTGCCACAACTTAAGCCAATTACTAAGCAGCGAAAGCGAAGCTGAATATGCTTTATGTGGTTACCATGGACGTGTGTCTGTGTGTCCGTCTGTAGACACGATAACTCAAAAACTAATTGACCGAAGCACATGAAATTTGGCATATGGGTATAACAGGTTGAAAGTAAGGGTAAGTTCGTTAATCAGCAAAATCGGTAGAAAAACAGAACCGTTAGGAACGAAAAAACCGCTTTTCCATGAGGAAGATTTTGTGTACCCAAAATATCCAAGGGAAATATTACGATGGTGCAACTCAAGAAAAAAATATTTTAAGGGAATAGTTTGATGGCTGCTAATGTAAGATTTTGATGAATGTATGCAGAAAAATCATTTAAAAATTGCGAATCTTTTTCTTTTATCCTACATTGTATCCAGGGATTTGTATTCAGTGGATTTTTATCTACCATGTTGCAAAATGGCATACTTAATGCAACTTAAGTAATGCTTTTATCTTTTTGCAAAAAATTTATCAATGTAAACCTGGATAAAAACCTAAACATCATTAAAGGTTGCCTTAACTATATCAATAGATCAATAGATAGCACCCTTTATTTCATTCATTGTAAACTCTGTCATGATCAACTTTGTTTTTGAATAAGCGCCAGGCTTTGAAAGCAGCAAATAATTTATTTCGATCAATTTCGGAATTATTCAGCTTCTCCAAGAAACACATTTTTTAAAGTCATTCAACTTTGTAAAAACCATTTACCTTGTTGAAGCGATTGCGCGTGGTTTCAAATACTTTTGACATTATATGGAAGGAACGAGGACAAGAAATTGTTTATCATAACAGTCATTCATTTATTAGAATGAAGTTTTAATTCTCGCAAAACATTGCACACGGTGAAGTTTACATTTTAGATGAAGTACATGCCCATGCTGATTACCTCAATGCTCTTGATCAACTGTTGACATAATTGTTTGGTTTACAAATGACCATTCGGTTTTTGCCTGTGATAGTGTAAATATCCGCACTAAATTCAAAAATACAAGTTATCAGTTTGCTGGAAAGACTACACTACAAGAAAAAAGTTTCCTATATAACCTCGAGCACGGTCATATCTTTACCATTTCGACTGTCATGAAGCACCCACACCTTTTGAGGTTAAATTTGTTACCACGAGATTTGGTTAAGGGTTCATCAGTAAACCGGGTAATATGAGATCACGTGATAAAGCTAGAACTACCTGCAAAACGGTAACTTATGCAATGTCCCTGACACAAAATATTACCATTTTTGAGGTATGATCTTCAGAATCGAGCTCGATATTGGTAACCTAAAGATACTTGATTTGAGGTGTGATGTCCAGAACTGAGCTCGATATTGGTAATCAAAAATACTTAATTTGAGGTAAATCTATGCATTTTCGTGAAAATCAAATAAACTTCAAAAGCAAAACAATTTTACGCAAACTATTTTATTCATAACACAACTATTACTCTATTCTGATCATAAGGAACTTAAATTTACTATGCACATTGTATAAAATCATTAACAAGTATTCAATTAAATTACTAGTATTCAACAACATAAGAACATCCTCTTTACATGTTATCAACTAAAGTAAGAGATATGTTATCGTTTAGATGCATCTCAAGATCTTGGGATGCATCTGCCGCTTCCACTCTGTCCGTTGAGCTGCTTTGTTTCTTGTCTAGACGAGGAAGTATCTGTCCAATCAAAGCCCTCACATGAGTCAAAAGCGGGTCAAGAGGTACGCTTCTTTTTTTAAATACACCGTGGCATATAAACTGCCAACAAGCTTTAGTTTCAGGAGGAAATTGAATTCCAAGCACAAAAAAGCACTTGAAGCAGGTATCAATTGCATTCAGAAAGAAACTCTCACAAGGAACCAATATATCGTGTACAACAACGTAAGCCTGAACCAATTTCAACTGTGCGGCTGATCCTCTGAGTAATATTCTCGGGTATGTAGGAGTTTCATCACTAATGTATTCAAGTATACTGGTACTTTCCTATATATAAATTGTAAAATCAAATTATTTTCTTCCTGTTAAAATATTAATTGAATAAACGTAATCACAGGAAGGTAGGATTACGTATATTCAACGTGCAAATGTATATAGCATTTTATATTGGAGTACTAACGGGAACGAAACGTACTAAAGAATCCTTTTGGCATTCAAAGCTGGCCCTTCCAACTGATTTCTTTGGTGTCTCGCCATTACTTGTCTGGATGCAGCGCTCTAGCGGAAACTCTTGCTACGGTATTTTGTGTGTTTTGCTTTCTGCCAGACGAAGACAGCAACACCGGAAGAAGCATCACTCCAACAATGCTGTACTGGTGTAAATATTGGAGTGAATTTAAAAACTAATCATCCCAAGGAAAATTTAAACACCCAAGGCTATGTATACTATGCTGAGGTATCCCTTACCATCCGACCACTGCAATACAGGAAGAGATATGCCAAGTTTCTCCAATGAGAATCCTTTATTTTCGAAGGCATATTGAAGAAGAGGTTTTGAAACTGATGGCCATTGTTCATACAAAATATTGGAGAGCAACGGATGCCGAATGTTAAAATCCTGAACAATCTATGCATTAAACCAAGCAAACATGAACTTAAAACTGAAATATTAAATTTTGTTAGTCATTCAAATGCCAGTTCATACCATTCCTGGAATATCAAACAAGCGTGGAACTGCAGTCTTTAAGTATAAGTATCCTTTTGTTCTGACCATATTTTGACGCTTAAACACGCTTCGTTTCATGCGGTTTTTAACGTCTCCAGCTGTTCGATTTGTTTGCAAGTACAACATTTCCGATTCCTCCATTTCCTCTGTCTCTATTTTAAATAATAAATTACATTGAAATTTAGCATTCATCAATACAGAATCACAAGTTCTTGTGATTCTGTGACAACTTGTAAAGACACTTGAATTAAAAGAAACCTGTTTCATCAGATGCCCTCCGCTGCAGTCATTTAGAGATAACGCATCGGACGACGGCCGCTTTCGTTTCACAACACGCCTACGCTGATTTTGCAATCGCTCCTGGATATATCCAGTGACATGTGGAACTCCTGTTACATTGTAATACCAGATTTCAAATCCACTTTCTTCCTCCCGAGGATCCCCGAGCGATGGATAAAGCTTTACTAAATCCTTTGCAATCGCTGACAATGTATCTTTTGAAGGGCTAGAAAAAACCAATAAGCAAACACTTAACAAATCAAAACTTGTTTTAATCCATAAAACTCTCGGCAGCTGTATTGACTCACTATAATGATTCCTCCTTTAAAATATTTTCAACCAGAACCTTGGCTATTGCCTGACGGTCTTCACTTCTTATAAAACGATCCATCAAAACCCGTTCTTCTATAATCGGCTTCGTTATGCTGTCATCTGCCAGCGCCTTTGAAATATCCTGTTAAAGACTCTATGTATTATTAATATATGTTTTGGTAAATGTGATTATCACTGTAACATGACTTACAAAATGATACGTTGTCTCATTCAGTATAGGCAAGTTTTTACTTTTGCGCATCGGTACTGTTGGCAACGACGAAAACGGTAATATCAGGCACGGATTTTGATTATTAGTATTTGTTGAAGTATTTAAAAAATATTCACAAATTGGCTCGTCAGCATCCGGCGTTGTAGCAGCGTTTGGACAGAGTGGAAGCGTTTCACCTATAAAGAACTATAAATAACAATGATTAATATACAACTAACAATGGGATCACAAGAACTTGTGATTTCGTTTTGATAATGAATAGCATAACATCATTTGTGTGACCAAACGGGAATTACAATAAAATTCTCATCAATATATTCCGGAAGAGCACATCTCGTAGAGTACAACGGCGTGTGCAATGTAATATC
>JAHZNG010000371.1:0-42863 GCA_027744375.1 Orchesellides sinensis
ATTTATATAATCATTTTGCTTTATGCATGATATTACCTAATCGGTTTTTCGCTCAGTGCTTCGTGTAATTTACTCTCGTTGAATGCTACGGCGGTGCTATCACTGTACAAACAGGGTACAATTTCTTGCGTACTTGGGTGCCATTTCTTTCCCATAATTTACCTCTACTTGTAACTAAATAAGGATTTGAAATTTTGCGTTTGCCATCATTGCATATTCTGTAGGTAGGAGGGAGATGAAGAAGGAAAGTGAAACCTTGTTTTTTTGGTTGCAGCTACTCCTCTCCATTTCCCATGTGTTCGCATTTATACGTACTTTCTTACCTTTTACCTTCCTCCAAGTTTACGAATGCCTGCAAGAAGCGCTTGTAATTTTCTTACAGCTCCCTCGGCAAGCGTCATTATGGTTTATGAACCAAAAAGGAGAAACTAAAGAATCGTATAATGGACATTTTTACCTCTAGCCAATTTGTTCATGAAGAAGTACGGAGGAGCCTCGTAAAACTTTGTTAAAAGTGGAAGTAAGTACAGAGGAGGAATAGGTTCTTTGCTTTTGTTGGGACTTTAGGAACATCAATTTAGTTAACAATTACGGCACACATGAAGCATAAAATATCATTCATTAAGGAAAAGTTCCTTTGTATTTTTCATTACTTAAAATCATTGTTATTTAAGGAATTAGACGTTTAAAACAGAAAAATGTCACAATAAACGACAATGGAGCTTGGTGATGAGAACAGTTACAAATTAGGTATGTTAATGTATCTGGAACATATTTGGAATTACAGAACATACATTGTAATTGGTGAAAGTTTTTGACATTTGCAAATCAACATTTAAAAAAACATTGTTACACAGCACATAATGGTAAAGGACTTTAAGCACATGAACTTCTGATAATTGCCCACATTCAGACTCAAATCAATTTTGGTTTGGTTGGCTACATTTCATAACAACGTAAACGTACGAAATCAACTACAAATAGTATACTGCTTTATGCAATGCGATTGCAAAACTGTTTTTGGTGAAACTCATTCACCCTTAAGCAGATGAAAGTTTTAGTGGCATTGTACATACATTACTTGTGTATACCACAAGTATCAAAATATAATGCTTTGTGTGGTTAACACAAGTTAGATGAATATGTATGAACATGAACGAAGGCTAAAAGTTTTAGATAAAGGATATGTAAGCTGTAGGCAGTCATGATTTTGAAGGGCATTGTATATTAGTAGCATTAATTAATGGTGGGTTGAAACTTACTCTCAACCTTGTATTGCTTGTTTATTTTCAATGTATTTATTATTGTATGTAAGTTAGTTTATATTTAGAACAAGTTTTCAACAGGAATTTCTACCAATTCTCGAATGAGTGATGGTGTGCCACTTGTGTACTCACAGCAGGTCTTTTTTTAAGTCTGTGATGCTACTGGCAGTTGATATAATAAAGCTAACTGCATTAAACGATCCCTTTAAAGAACAAAGGAGAGTGCGATATTGAATGTTTGACATTTCAAAGTCAGAATGGGGTCGCCCATTTATCGTGCTATTTTAGCCGTTGAAGATTTGATCCGGTTCAGTGAACTTAAGTGTGAATTTATAGGTATTTTTGTAAATCAAACTGTTGCATTGAATTGAAAACAGAAGAATATAAATATCTGAGATATACCATCGTCTCACTGAATACTAATGATAGCTAATATTTTATTCATTTCAGAATAATGCACATTATTAGGTCAGGTTATCATGTGCTCGGTTTTTAGGCATCAAACTATGTAAACATGTGAAGTAATTTTTAAGATGTACTTTTCCCATTAATGCGCCTGAATAATCTGTTTTATTTATAGAAGATAATAGGCCCTACTCTACTATGTGCTTTTCATCTCTAAAGTTTATTAAAGGTAAGAAGTTCTTGAGTAGCCTCTAAACAAAATTGAGGATGGAAAATAGCGTAACGATTGAACTTCACCAGAACTAGGTCAGCTACATCATCAATTCAGTCATTATCATTGTAATAATCGCCTATAACATCTTCATCATTTCACCAATATTATCCCGTTACTTCAATAAATTCTGAATAGATGAGAGTCCCGTGACCTGAACTCGATGACCCAAATAAATCCTTTATAGCCATCCGCTCTTTCATGCATGCATGTATGTAGTATGTGTTTGCACTATAAAAAATAAAAGGAAAGTGAGTAAAGTTAGCTAGTTCACTGGAAGTGACATAGAACTAATGCAATGCAGTCATCTTGAGTAGCAAAGTGAGAGAGCATCAATGGGGCATTTTTTGTCTTGCAACAGCAAAGGCAAACGGGGTTTCTCCTTGTTGGCGGAAAGTCCTGCCGTGTTACAGGAGAGGAGAGGAGAACACCATAATTTTATTCAATTGACGGTCTTGTATACATATGTATGTGCACCCAACATGCTTTTACCTCTTCCTAATACTATTTGCGTGCAGACTTCTTACATAATATAAGCTTAGCCACCAGCCAACTATTCGCATCTCGCACTACAGACTACAGAGAAAATCCAATTTCTTGTTTGAGACCGTATATTATAACGAGGGCTAAGGAGAAAATGTAAGTTAGCCCGGTTTGTACTTGAGAACATGACAAGATGAGTGAGTAAATGTAATTCTGGTGAAGGCTAGTATTGCACACATATTACAACCCATACAGAGGTTGGGTAATATTGAATCTACACATTTGGTATATATCAGAAAAGGTATCATACACTAGCGTGTTAGAGTAAAGTATAAAAGGGCAAGGCTCGCTTTTGTGACTTGGGAAAGAAAGTTGCAAAGTGAAAAGCGATTTTTATTTAACGCAACGCTACACTTTCTTCCTTTTTTTAAACAGCAAGTTCACCTATTTAAACTTGCCAAATGGAAGCGATTTAATATGGAATGGTCTGCTGCACGCAGACTTGCAGTTGTATGGTAGAAATTCCATATTGACTATAGTTATAAAAAGTCTAAATCCATATTATGAACATCATATGCACAAATGCCGTTTCGTGGAACCATTTAGCCATTGGTCTTTAACATTAGGTATGTGTGTATATCGAGTGACCCTGACTATATGAAAGGTGGGGCGAGGAGGGAGATGCAATAATGCGATAGCGTCGAATGGTGATAATGTTTAACTTGTATTGCACAATAAGGATATTTATAGATATACTCAAATGTAGTCATTCCTTTCGATCTTCCCATGGCCATAACCGTTGCAAAAAGGGCTCTCTAAGGGATAACCAAGGAAGAAGTGAATGGACAAAGTTGTCAGTAGAATTGATAGGTGACTGCAACTGGGTTAGTAAAATGGAATAGATAGGAAGCAATTGTAACATTTTTGTGATCTTGTATAGCTTTTATACTGAGCCCTTATGCTCTCGAAACATCATCGTCATGTCATGGATTTACAGTCGCTGAAAACATTTCGATTGAGTTTTATGCCTTCGTAAAATGTATCTCCAGTTTTTTATGCGTCTTAACCAAAACTGAAAGAAAATGCATACATACCTACCTACAGATTTCGGGCCACAAAAAATACCGTCTTATGGGAAATTGTCACGGAGGAGTATCGTTCAGCCATGTTTCATGGAATCAAATAAAGGCATTTTCTAACAAACAAAATGAAAAGGTGAAAAGGGATATAAACATGCTTGTTCACAATTCACAACTCAAAATGCATGCAAATTTCACCGGTATAAATGATATGCATACATTGTTATCTTAAAGATAAGTACTATACTGTATACATTTTATTGCTTAGTTTAATAAAATCCTTTACCATGAGGTTAACGCTGAAACCAGTAGCGTGACAGTGACCACAATGAAGACTAGAATTACTTGGAAAGCAGGGGTGATGCAGTGTTTGTTTTTATAAGGAGATCTCCGGGTGTTTGTTTAACTTATGTCTGATTGAAATCAAGCATTATGTCTCTTGATGCCAAGCTTGTTTTGATAATGCACACAAAAATAATTAGGACAATTCTTGGAATATTTTTCGGCGCATTTTGTAAAACAAAGGATTATGGCACGGAGTTCTTGGAATCGCATTCATCTTTCTATATTATTTGTACAGGCTCTCCCAGGAAAACTGCATGGAATCAACCAGGTGTGAAGAAGTTGAATTACAAAGCACACATAATATATGAAATGCATGTTTTGACATGAAAAGTTATATCGGTCTCCGTAAAACACAACTTCTACTTACTCAAGCAAGCGTAAAGTAAATACGTGTTCTTATAGGATGCAATATATATAATGTAGGCGAAGGTTAACCATTAATGAAGGCTTTTACATTAATTAATTAATCACACAATGATGGCAAAAGTTCAACTACATCTGAGTTGGGTTAAGCTTTAGCTGTATGCAACTAAAGAGAGTAGGGTTTCTTTGAATTCTTATTGCACATGGTTTATTTTCAAAATATAGATACAATTTTTATATAATACATTTAGGCTGACACAGATTTCTCAGAAACGTCACTCACTATGACTGTCCGGAAGAAGCATTCAATGTTTTATTCGTAGGGATTTTAGAAGCTGAACGTGAAAAATGGGCGAAACTGCAGCAATATATTTTTTTGGCTAATGATAATGATGACAGTAATTATATGTCAAGGAGGTATACTCCTTTAGAACATTTGTGAATACTAATGTACCTAGATATTATGACTTGATGGATTATTATGGCTGCTTCTATATACTCTGTTCCTATATTAACATTCCTTATGAAAGTTGATAAAAAATTGATGTTAAAATACTAGTAAAATAGTGAGAATGAGAATCAATACGTTAATGCTAAATGGGAGAATGACAATAAAGAGGAAATAGTGTTAAGAAGTAGATATCACTGAGCTGCACTGTAATTTCCCTGAAATTGAGTGCACATCGATTTGTCTAGCTCATACAGAACTAAAATGAATAGAAAATATTAAGAAAATCCTGAACTCTGAGTAATGACGGATACGCTGTAGACAATACAAATGTAGAATTTTTGATTTCCATATCTAGACTGTGAATGGTGCTAACTTCTAGTAATGCTTTTTCTACAAAGCGTGCTGGAACGAATGGAATAATGAGTGAAAGTGAGTGAGTGAACGTGGATCTGTCAATAATCAAAGCCCTCCTAGTCGAAAATTAGGAAGCTGCTCATTATTCCAATGGCATTCATTCACTATCTTTCATCCCCACACTGCTTCTGTCATTATAGTAAGTCCAATTGATGATATAGGGATAAACATATAAAAGCCTATGGTAAAAGTAGTAATGCATTGCATTGGTGCTTGCTTGTCAAGTGATTTGTCTGTGGGAATCAAGTGCTTCCCTGTAAGTAGTTCAGAGAGAGAAAACCGAGTGGTTGGCGATGACGGGTGAAGCCATGAAATACGCGTGTTGATTTGTGTTGAGAAGCTGACGTAGTTTTCATTATTGTACGGAAGTTAATTCTCCTTCACGTACAGAACTTTTGCTGCGTATCTAGAATGGATGGTATCATGTGTAACGCACACATAGAATTCTTCGACTTACGCCATCCTGTCTAGAAAACGGAAAGGAATGAAACGAGCCTGGAAGAAAGGAAACCGTGAAGTCTAGAAGGGAATATAAAAGCGGTAAAGACAATATAACAATTTAATGAAGACGTATGTAGGTATTAAAATAAATTTTGCTGGTGTTATATTGATTTGAAAAACGTCAAGGTAAAGTAGTGAAATCAAAGCTACGCACAAGAACACGCACAGTTTAAAGTATGGATGATAATGACACGTGACGTATTGCATTCAGGAAAAAAGCCAAAGTTTTACCAATACGTAATGGGCACCAAGCTGAAAAGACAAGAGAAACTAACTGAAGGCGTATGTGTAGGTTACATCTTTTCTTAAGGTAAAGGATATATAAGGAAAATATATGTTCACTTCCTTTAATTCATTTTCCCCAACCTTTATTTCTTTTAAAATGTTTCTTTGTGCTCTTCCTCACATTATATTGGTTTGTACATCTAGAATGAAAAGATATCGAAAAGAATTGAAGAAAATCTAAGTTTTTATCTAAAAGTTGCGTGTTTTCTTTCGTCTTTAGTTCGGCTACTTTTCCTTTCGACTTCTTCTTTTCCCACAATTGCATGGCTTTCTTGTATTAAGTTTATCTAGGCTCCCGTTTTCTTCCAAGAAAGAATAAAACGGAAGCATCGACATTGAAAGAAAAGAAAGAAATTGAAATCCATCGCATTCTATATAAACATTCAGGACGTAAATGAAACGCTTATTTTTTTATCTACCTATTATGGAGCCAGTAAGTTGTAACGGAATTTCTCTTTTTCTATACTTTCATGATCTTTCTTTGCTTTTATTCCGGTTGTTTCACTTCCGCCAAGTACAAAACACAATGGAAGATATCTTTTCCAAAAAATGATTACCTATACTTCCTTTCAGAGTCATGTGGCTCACAAAAATATTAATTCAATTTATGTAGTGTGGTCACCCAATCGTTCTATATATATTTGAATCGCAGTTCTGAAATGAATTGCTAAATGTTGACCTCGCAAGTTGTAGCAGTAGGTTGCTTAATTAGGTATATAATGTTAAAAATAAGTTCCGAGCTTAGGAAGGAGCTATATGGTCGACGCCTACAAGCAACTACGACGTTCATAAAGCATTAAAGTTCGTGATAAACTAAGAAAACAAATTTGGCAACTAGATGTCCACCACAATGATCTATTTCTTTTCTATTATTTCGGAAGACGGTACTTGTATGGAAGATGCAAAAGGAAATTTGACAAAAGTAAGAGTTTTTTGTCTACTTTTATCTCTTTCGTTAGAGTTTTGATTTAGTCAGATTGCTTTGTCTCACATTATTGCATTGTTAGTTAGTTCCTTTCAGTGATTCATGGATCGTTGTGGGTTAGGGAAAAGTGGACATTGGTCAAACCTTATCTGCAAAATATATTCAAAAGAAATATCAGCTTTTACTTTTGCATATATACCAATTCAATAGACGGTAAAGCTAGTAGGCCAGAAAAAATCTTGTATTGTACTCAATCTGGATGTCAATATACCTAATTAAGTTTTGTGAAAGTACATAAAGTAAATATGTCAGATGAAAAGGTGCGATGAAATCAATTTCGTTACGTACATTGTAGTTGAGGACATGTGCCATTCTATACAAACTATAAATGTGACACAGTTGTCAGGTTTTAAAAACATCCCAAACGTCGCACCAAACAGGCGTTGCAACGTAAGTTGTACAACTTGCGTAAAAATGTGTGAAGAAAAGAGTTTAGGTATGGCCTACAATAAACCAAATAATTTACAGAGCAACACTTGCACGAATGCGTGTTCAACTCTTGTGACTTGGTAGCCGTTAAAAGTGACCGAAGTAATGATCGATTCTCCAAGAAAAAATTTGTAGAACGTGATGTGAAAGAAACTCTACAATCTCAAAGACAATAGCAAATACAGCAACCTCAAAAAGGATAGTCCAAGAACTCAAATGAACATTACAAGATAGCATCATCTTCAAAACTAAGAAGTCATAAGTGTCATCCAAAAAAAAAGTTGTTACAGAGTTTTGTTCGTTTTCACTCAGTGGGCAGTAGTAAGTAACTCGTTCATATCATATCCTTTAATGGCTTCATACAAAAATCTGGCCCTTTTGTTCCATTACTGCCGTACTGATGTCTTTCTACGCACACTATCTCCACTACATATCTTTTTGTCGGAGAAGATGTAACTATAAAAAAGGCAAAAGAAATCCCGAATGTTGCCACAGTCTTTTGTTTAGTATATACGTATATATGAGACTGAGACGCTTGCACTATATGAATCAAAGGCTACTTTTGGATGAGTTATACACATTCCCTTCCTACGCATTCCATCTCAGATTGCCTTTTCAAAAAAAATACAAGTAGTCTTGTGACTCCTCTTCATCCACCACCACCAAACACCACGCTGTCATAACGGCTCTATTCAGCATGACGGCATGGCATGTTCATATGATATGGTGGTTGGTCTTTTAGACCAATTTTTAGTAGTCTAGATGTGCGGATAAAGGCAAAAATCAGTCCAATCACATCATGAGCAGATTTCTCAAAAAAATAATAAGAATAAAGAAGAACTGATCAGGGAAGAGTCTAAAGAGAAATCTGTAGTCAGCATTGAGAGAGTAACAGTTCTGACTTTTGGAGAATGACTGACTATCATAACACAGCATGGATGTTTATGAGGAACATAGATTGTCTCAACTTTAACTTGGACTTTCATCTCTTTGTTGTAAACGTTTCTTTCACTTTTCTCGCTATGACTTGCCGATTGTCATCAGATCAGAGATACTCCATGCTTAACAGCATACTACTTAGTGTTCCGCTGTCCTATTGTGGACAATGTCTATTCTGCGATCTTGTGTCCCGGCTTTTTGAATCAGCAGGCAAAAAAGCAGAATGTGGTCCAATCCTTGCATTATTTTTTATATAAGTTTAATATCGACCAAGTGGCATTCTTTCAACTATTCGACGATCATGATGGCAATACATTCTGCACTGAACTATCTGCTCGTGCTTACCCTCCATCTCCCATTTGTACTAATGGCTTCCTTTCATTTCCATGATACGCATCTTTGAGTCGTAAGAATGGAAGTAGTGCTGCAGAACTAAAAATTTTATCGCAATATTACAATTCCAAGACAAATCACTGTTTTTGAATGTGACTCTTCAATCACGTCTTCTATGACTTCCTTTCATTTAGTCCAACATTTTTTGCTATGATTTAGATTTTATATTTCAATATATTTTTTCAGATTTTTTCCCAAGCATTATGAAAAGGTTTAGCATTCTAAAATGCATTGAACCTACAGAAGATTTTTGTGCCAGTATCCAATACATGTCGAAGCAGGTCTTTAAACAACTCAAGTCTTGCAAGTGATGATCACAAAACGGTATTCTCGTATGAGACGGCTTAAAATGCGTTGATTTACCAGCTATAGTTTTTATGAGATTTTGTCCCTCTTTTATATGCAAAAAATATCATCGACTGAGTACCGCTCAGGGAATGAAAGAATCTCTAGACTAGGAGAAAGTCTTCAAATGAGAAACGAGTAAAAGATCCAATGAACGTCTCTTTCTTTCATACGTAAAGCTGGTAACTTTTACTGTAAATGATGATCGTTTCCCTTGAAGAACAAAAATCACGACAAACCCATCCATCCAGCAAGACGAAAGTCTCAAAGATTATGTGATGCCCTTGCCCCTTTTCCTTTCCTTTCCTTCAACTAAAATTTTACTCAAGAAAGTCGTTCTTTACTTTTGT
The DNA here is from genome assembly GCA_027744375.1 of Orchesellides sinensis. Taxonomy (NCBI): domain Eukaryota; kingdom Metazoa; phylum Arthropoda; class Collembola; order Entomobryomorpha; family Orchesellidae; genus Orchesellides; species Orchesellides sinensis. The sequence goes on from JAHZNG010000371.1 coordinate 9,304, forward strand.
TTTTCACAATGCCATTTCGATTTTTTACTGTCTCCACAAACCTACATAATAATGCGCACACTACTGGCATACTACAACGCATTGTTCATTACACATTGTATTATTTTTCGTCTTGTGATTTACTTTGTGCACTTTGTTTGCTCAAATTTTAGTAGAAAAACACTAGTCAGCAAGATTTTCGAAAAGACCTATATCTCTTAGCTAGAAAGGATTTTCACTGCGTGCATAAAACTAAGTGACTGAATTTAGAACATTTTATATAGGTACTGATTCAACTCTTCCGTCCAAGTCTGACAGTAGTAGACACAAACTTAGACAATTTGGTTTTTTACAAGTACACTCCCAGCTTCCCTATATAACAGACATCATTTTTTGCTGGCTCAGTTAGGGAAAGGGACATGTAGTCATTCATGCGTGACGCTCTATTTGAAACTGTTCAAGAAAGAATTGCTGGATTGTGCTTCACTACAGCAGCACTATGATTACAAGCTTTTACTATAGCTTAAGAGACTTAGTTAACAAAGTTGTGAATACAATTTTTTGTTAAGTAACAACGTTCCTTGTATGCTCCACGCTTTACTACATATATAGGTGACATATAGACATACATATCAAACGCAGAATATACAAGCATGCTTTGACTTTTTACAGCTGCAACATGGCTACTGTACACTTGAAAAAAGTTTTGCTTTTACGTCAAACCCGGATATGGATAAAGAAAACGGAAAGTGAATAGGAAGGAGGAGGCAATGTCGGCGGTGTGTAAAGCATATATAGGCGACTTTGTAAATCATCATCATTCATAGAATATATTTGAATGTGTGTACCTATTTCCTCTTGACATACTGCCTAAATAAGTACTTGTGTGAAGGTTACCGACGTAGTATAAACATTTTCGATGGTCATATAAAAAGTGAGAGAAAACGAGTTAGTCAGCTAGTCGTGTGATTTGGCTGTTACTCCTCTTGCTTTCTCTTTCACTAGTTCCCCCGGATTTGGTTTGCCATGTCTTGACATGTGATGACACGCCAGAAATTGTTCCATATCCTTCACCTCCCAACAGCGGCAGTAAGTCTCAGTCAAATACATATACATACATGCATCATCCATCCAAAAAACCAATCTAATCCCATATATTTTTGAGTGAAAGTGCGATGCGTCGTTGTACAAAACGCCTTTACACATATTATGGCGTATATGCATGTATGTATGCTCATTTTTAGAAAAAAAGTATGCTATTCTGCTCAATCTTCGCTTTTCGTCATTTTTCTCTAGCCCAGATTCTTTAGCTGATGGTTTTGTGTAAACGAGGGAGTTGGAATAATATTGAACTCAAAATGCTTTTATGATGGGAGTGTAATATGCGTGGATTAGGTATATGCAACAGTACATGAGTATAACACAAGAAGATTAGTTTCTTTCTGTTCTCCCAACCAAATCTGCTTGTTCAAACAAAATTTCTTACACTTGTAATAGTTGTTCATCCGCAGTATCGTTGCATTGAAAGTCATCGCTGGGGTATTTACTTTACTATGGGTTTTCAATTTATTCGTGAAATCATGCAATTTTACATTTTATGAAGCTAAACCATTTCACGTGTGACTTGCAAAATGACTATGCTGAAGCAGCACGCACGTGGTACCTATACATCAGTGGGCTTGGGCGTGTCGAAATGTCCAATAGAAATATATTCAAAAGGTCGGTATCTCTGAACGGCACGTATACTCACTTTGATATTTAAATTGTACTGTCTAATAGAGAGAAAGTATGTGAGGAGAAAACTACAACAATATTGGACTAATTCTGGGTAAACTTGAAATTGAAACTGAAAGTGCTTGGTACAGTGGTTTCTTACTCAGTATTCTTGTGGTTTTTGTCTAGATCATTGGGTTGGGTGTTCCGATTCGGTGCTCATATGTCATCGCCACCAGTGACCCAGTTTTTTGTTGTGGTTTCATTTGATTCATGTCTCAAACTACTTTTATTTATTTTCTTTTCTTGTCTATCATGATGACAAGTTATATGGAAAGTTTGTCTTGTTTCGGGCCCCAATGACAAGATAATTTGGACTGGTTACAGTAATTGATGTAAACCAGAGCAGCTTGTCTGTTTATTATCTAGTATAGTGGGTGCCATTTATAAAGCTTGTAAATTACTGCATAATACTGGATTTATCTCTGGAGTTAAATTAGGAGTTCTGTTTTCATTATGATAAACTTGATACTTTTCATGATTACCAGTCAGCTTTCTCTTTCAGTTGAAGATTTACGCTTTAAACGGAAGTAGAGGTGAGGGGTGAGTAATCCAAATGTCCATGTCGTGTATAGCTTTAGCCTTTCTTTAATAATCACGGCCACGGTAAGAATGAAGAATGAAATGCCGTAATATTTGTAGAAGATTCCCACCTGTAGTTTCTGTTACTGGAGTTAAAACGTTTACATGGCTTTAAATCTTAATTACCAAGTCTCTTCATCCAAGCAACTTAAGATTTCCTCTGAAAACTCATCGTATGCACATGAAGTTCATTATATGGGCTAGATATGTGTATCTTGTCATTTTCGATGACGTCTTGTTACCGTGTTACAATTAAGGAAGCTGTGATAGTCGCAAGTCACCCGCAGTAGTTGTTTGTATAAATTAGTTTTTTAAACGAACATGGCCTTTCAGGATGGCATTGCAACGCTCTTGCTCTACTCTCTACTCAATTAAAGTTTAGATTTGTACGTCATAAACATTGTATACATTCTAAAAAACTTTCTATGATACATTCTTAAAAGCTTTATTCAACTCTATTTCTAAATTTTGAATTTGCTATGAGGGTCTCAGCCACGCCTCTTTTCTGGAAACAAAGAGGAACAGCTTTTCTTCAAAAAGATTTAACTATTCGTTTTTTTTGTGTTCAAAGCTGATTTACGCAGCAGTATGGTAAAAGGACATGAAAACGGAGCCAAATGAGAGTGGCCCCCGCTGTCTACTTTGGTCTTGGGAGCTTAAACAGCATCCACATTGTATATGTAACCCATACATTTTACATAGAACGGAAACTCGTTATTGCAGCAATAAATTAAACCTTTTTAACAACTCTTGTACAGCAAGTGGATTTCTACTCACAAAACGCATGATTCTTTGTGTCCGGTTTTCTTCGATAACTGTACACTTTTGTTAGTTCCTACAGTTGTAGGCGGGCATAGCATTACGCACCCTGGTTTAATGAGTAATCTACATCTTTAAATTTCTTGTTTCTCCATTTATAATTTAAGCAAACAAAAAATTTAAAGACAAAGCAACGTCTATAGACCGAGTAGACAAGATGGTGTGCAATGTATGCTAAACTACTTTTGTTGATTCATCCTTTTGACTCTTTTGACATAATCAGTTTAATACAAAAACGAGTTAATCAAAACCAGCAAAGTTTTGACTGGAGTATTTTTTAGAAATGACAAAAAGGGATGTTATTTGCGTACTACGGCGTTTAGTTCCAAACTTTGTAAATGTATTTTAGAAAATGTACTGCTGCCTTTTTAGGTACTGGTTTTACTGGTTTTTTACTTTCACATTTATCAATTAATCAGTATTTGCTTTAAGTATGCTCAGAATTCAAACTTTAAACTAATCATGTCGCTAACTAAGGCCAAGGCTCGACAGCCAAAATGAATATATTTTTAATGTTTTATAGCTGCCTATATTACGTCTTACAAGTTAAGTTAGCCGTAAATATAAAAGAATACAATGATAATGTTACAATAATAATCATATTTATGTCGTCTCACCTTGTCTCAATAGCCTTTCTTTTAGCCAAAATATCATAGCTTGTCTGAAGGTCTCGTGTTATGTAACTCTTCATTTGTTGTTGTTGTACTATTCTCTTGCTCCTCTTTTTATGATTGTGGGGCAATTGACCCTCTCCTGTTTATACCTTTCTTTCCTTCTTTAGACAACCGTCAGCAGTATCAGATACTTGGGTGGCATCAGATATTACAGTGTAAAAGACGAATGCGGTATTTTCTGCAAGTCGCAACATTGTTTCAATACAATGTACAATGTATGCAGGGGTCTGTTTTCAGGTATATCAACTGTACACTTGTGAGAGGCTAGCTTACTGCATGGTTATTGCCAAGGAAGAAATAGCCCTTAACCTTTTTGTATATATTCATATATACATACATAACTTTCATTCCAGAGAGATATTATAACAAAAGTCCCTTTAGTATACCTTAATAGCTGCTATGTAGACGGTTTGTATGGTTGTGTATGAAGCAAACTATAATCACTATCTTAAATGCTCATTTTACGACGATCTTGCCACACGATAAGTATCAGTCGTAAAAGTAAAGAAATGGTTGCCTCGTTCCCTGGATGACTTGCCTGTACATAATGTATACTCTAAGGGTTGTGTGTAGCATACAAAATGGCGTTTCATTGTCCTAAAACAGTATAGGTATTTCGGTCAATGACTTAAAATATAGGGTGTTTTGAGCAAAGTCATTTTGCACTTAATAATTATTTCTGTTGTTAGCACTAGGCACGGAACCTTCAGTATCAATGAGTTCGTCATTAGTTCCCTTGAAGTACTACATAATATTTCTTTTGTTTTTGTGGATGCATGCGTGACTTTATGAAATAAAAAAATCAGTTTATGTCCAAAATACCTCGCATAAGCGGACAAACATAAAAACTACCGGTGCTTAAGCTTATGGATGGAGTTCATGTAGAAGTAGGGTTTGTATGGCTGAGTAGTAGGAGTATTAAACATGCCATTAGATTTTGAAGAATCGTGTAACTTTCACAGATAGTTTTAATGATTAGGAAATTCAGAATATTGGTTGTCTAGAAATTAGCATCGTTTGCATAAAGTTTCTTAAATGCGTCGCATAAATTCTGTTAAAAAACTAACACAGCGAAAAATTTTTATAAAAATGCCAAAGATGATCGCAAATTACTCACATATGATTGATACAGTTGAGTTACTAGTAAAATTAAATATTTGGGTTTCTTCTATCACTCAAAGCAAGCATTTGAGCTTTAACAAGTTATTCAATCAAAAAGTTACTTCTATAAATATCCGTGCAACGTAATTAAAGTAGGTATCGGCACTTTTCCATTTGACTTCTTTGAAGTGAAAGACTTGCTACGTGAGGTAAATATATCTAATCAAAGTTACTTGGAAAACTTCAGAAAAAACATTCGTAAATGCTTTCATTTCCGCTGTAAGGTTGCAGCAAATGAAGTCTTTATATTGCATAATGCATTTATACGTTATACATACAACCCAAAGGCATTGTTCAACCTTTTCATAAAACCCGAAGGAAAGAAAAAGAAAGTGAATGACCTGAATAAAGAGAAAACAAAGAATCCATTTAAGATCTCAAAAAATTCCCACGTGACCTCGTTTAACCTTGTCTTCTTTGAAAGTGATGATCCAATTTGGGAGCATAGTGAAAAACCATTCGTCCTTCCGCAAAATGTTGATAAGGATCTCAATATCACCTTAATCCTTTTTGCATCTTTCTCTTTCGTTTTCCTTGTCAAGAGGGAAACGAAGAAGATAACCCATCGCATGTGAATCTCATCTAAGTTGACGAAAAGTTTTTCAGGCAATTTCAACAATCTCTAATACACACATAAATATATATTTTTTCATTGCGTTACTTGAATAGTTGTAAGATATTTCGAAAATCAAATTACACAAGTTATGCTACGTGCAATTGCAAACATCCATGGTTGGGTACCACATATTTAGTTTAGTCCTTTTCAGATTTAGAAAGAAATAAGGATGAAAATTAGGGAAAATAAGTATGCGCATGCATTTATGTTTGCAATTAATTGCAATATGGCATCAAAGCCTATTGACGCACTCGTTTGATGTTTTTCATCCTGAACTGTGATTGTGGTTTCATTGTCAAAGACATGATGACCACTTTGTTCAAGTGTAGTACACTGCACTAAACTAATTTTGCTGCAACATTAGAATATATGGGAACGCTAGTGTACATGAAAACACATGACTAACGGTGAAGTGAAGTAGAGATATTGGACGCATTTTGTGTGTGTAATGCTTTCCTTCTCTCTGCATCGGTTGAAATGAAGTGAATGTGACCTAAAATTGGGTTGAGTGAATTGCAAGGAAATGCGGTCAGAAGCGAAAATATTAAAGGTTCTACGCGATGCTTTTCATTCTTCCTATAAACATCCTGTGGTGTGTAGTACATCACCACTGAGAGTTCCAAAAGGAAGGAGAAAATGTAGTAGCGAGACGTTCCTTGGTAGTCTTGCAATATCTTGGTTGGGTTCTTCGTGTGGTTTCTAAATTTCCTGCTTCTTTTTCTCGTGGATAGAATATAAGAGCGCAATTTAAATAACAACATGTAAGTACACATGTGTTTTCAGGACGTGCTTTCATTTTTGGCTCCCACATCAAATAATGGCTCATGCCTTTCGCATAATATGCCTCTTGGTCGTAATTCAAGTTGAAGTAATTTGATTTGGGGCTTTCTTTTGGCATCCTTCTCCAAAGAATTTGTTTATGTTTTGATGTATGTACTAGCTTCATGAAACCATATTGTAGTTCCGCCAAGACTACTAAGTAATTGTATGGCTGTATGCAATACTCCCGAATATTTAGGTAGGTTGCTGATGGAAAGTTGGAAGTAAGTAGAGAATACGCACTGATCATGATGTACATTTAGATAATGGTAAATATAAAAACGACGGATGTTGATATTACGGAAAGTAAGCACTTTGCATTAAAAAACTCACAGCTCCGGTACCAAACTGGGATATTATGATAATCAGTATTTGGTTACGCTTAAGCTTGAATATTATGTACAATTTTCTGAGGTTTTCTCAGAAGTTGCTAACTAAGCATGCAAATAACAGTGAAAGTAACATATACAAGCATATATGCATATTAAAGAACAAAATATACTTCTTGTTTGCATCTGGAAGATTAAGCATGACATTTGAAACTCAAAACCAAGGTAAATGTACAACCGTTAATTTTGTATCTTCTCTTCTTTGTATAACTGGTACCAGCCTTGAGTTCAACATCATATTTGCTGATGTATAAGTTGCTGACAAGTCTCAAAGTGGCTGGTGTCGAATTATATTCTGTTTATGCGTGATTAAATAGAGACGAGGCTCATTCATTATCGTCTTTGCTGCTATCATCATTTGTAGACAGCATAAGACAACAATTTAGAAAGAGTTATTACCAGTGGGATTGCAGCAGCGATTCTTTTAGAAGAGAAGTTACCAACTATAAGCTTTCAATAGAGTAATCCCGTTATTTCCCTTGGGCCACTGATCTCTTGTTTCGTATCTCACTGAACGCTTATATAACCAAAGTGGAAGTAGTTAAATATACCATATAAATTAAAAATTGAAATGTCGATTACCCACTTTATGAATTACAACAGTATTCCCTTTTTCATCGTTGAGCATTTATTACACTCAAGCGGCAAGGCTATGTGTATTTGGTTGATATAACCAAAAATCTTTGGAGAAGTATGTGTTTCATTTATCTTTAACTTTTTTTAAACATGCAGCACATCGTATACTTGAAATGAAAGTTTTTCCCAAGTAAAAATTAGCTAATTCAAATTTGCAAATTGCTACTAAATTCACGCTCAGGCAACTAGCAGGCTAAAATGAGAGGCGATAATACAACAATGTTAGGAATATATTATGAAAAAACTCGCAACTACAATAGGTTTTTCAAAAATTATCTAAGACAGTTAAATTATTAGACAAAAGGCTAGTTAATTTGATACTGTGTTGTATATATTACTTTTTTAATTTAAACAAATAATGTAGATAGTTTATTATCTTGTAATATCATCAGTTCTGAAAGGACGTTTTGAAAATACCACCTCATTGATTTTTAATAACTGTATCCGTCTCATCACATTTTATTGTAACGTAACGTTTCCAAATTATGATTATGGTTGTTGAATAAGTATGTATGTATGTTTGTTTGAAATGTAATATGGTATGATTTACAGCAAATCTCTGCTTGAAAACTGAATGTTTTTACAAAATTTTATTCCGGGACATCAAGATCTTTGTATTTAAAGGTATTTTACCTGGTACAGCACAAAATTTAGGTTCTCATTTCCTCTGATCAATTTGGGATAATATTGCATATTGTAAAACTATTACCGTTTATTGCCATGAGTTTGCTACTTTTTATGGAATTTCCGGAATAGAACGATTATTAAGGTTTAGAATAGCTATTACCCAGCGTATATTACAATTTACATGTTTATAGTATAATAATACTTACTGAAGAGCTATAATATTGTAATTTTTACCAATCAAAGTCGTATGACTATAGAATACAAAATACAATGCTGCATTCTTTGCAATTATTAAACCTATTTGTAAAACAGAACCGAAAAATGGCTTTGATTTATCGGCACGATAAAGGAAATCTATATATAGGACGACTGTATCACCGGTTTTTCTCCCAAGATGTATTACACAAATACAGGGTTTTATAAAGAACATTTTAAAACATTAAACATATAAACTAGGCTAGCATGTTTTAAAGGTGTTTTTTCATAAGGTGATGATAAGACACGGCAAAAACAATTTTTTGGCAACCTAAACTTACGCAACACCATGATGTTGAAACGGTGTAAGCATATAATATATAGTACGTCTGCTCCTTGAGTTTCTGTCGTTTGCCGTAAATATGCTAAGAAAGTCGACAACACAAAAAGGCAAGCACGCAAGGAGCTTGTTAAAACTTTTTCATTCAAGTTACTTCACCATAGGTTGCTTAACTCAACCGTGCAAAAAAACTCTTTATGTGTAGTTTCATTGTGAAACTAACTGCCACGGAAAACGAGGGACAGGAAATGGCACAAAACCATATATTTTTCTTGGCCAACATTTTTGCATATAGGTAGTTTTAGGATTGAACAACTAATTTTGTTACACTTCTCAAATAAAAGATTTAAAAATCCACTTTTCCTTTACCTTGAACCTGTCAGGATACGCTTAAGATATAATGCAATCTCAAGATGAAAGGAGGGAAAGTAGCAAAAAAGAAGTTGGAAGAAAAGAGAAAGCAAATCGGAGTGAAGATCAGCATGAATAGAAGGCATCATTTAAATTAATTGTAGGCTGCCACTTGGTGATGATGAAATGATATAAATCGTAATGTCAAGAATAAACAATTGTAGAAACAAAAATGAAAAATGTTCGTGCATTATTTTTTTCTGCAAGGAAAAATTTTCGTCTTCCACATCTTCGATTCTTTCATGTTATCTTCTTTCTTCTCTTGTTATCCTTCAAGTGAACGAGATCTTACATCGTATGCGTTTTTTCATAGTATGCCTTGCAATGCCGTATCTAAATAGGATTTACTTATGAATGTTACAAATGCCTTAAATCCTTCTGGCCTATTCTCATTTTCATTACCACTTTTATGCAAATGAGAGATTAACAAAGAACGTAGGTAAATATATATGTGTAATCTTACCTTTGGTTTTACTAGATTTTTATTTATCCTTCTCATTCCATACATTAGAAAGTAGCACTTTGAACTCATAAACACCAGACAAAGCCTTAAAAATTTGTTATTTTATGCGTATAGCTTGTTGTATCTACGTAGGCACTTAAGTGAAAAAAAAACATAACACGTGCTTGTATCTTTTAGTGAATCTCAACTTTCTTTCGTGCCCTGAGCAGAATGTTTCTATAAGCTAATACATAGCTAAAGATAGAATTTTCTTTCACGCATACCTAAATATATTATAGACATATTCAAACGGTTTTAGACTTATGTACATAAGGTTTCATAATTAGAACTGATCCATGCCGCATAGATGCAAACATTCCTTCATGCGTCAGTGATTTTCTCCTACCAATTAGAACAGCAAATATGTATGATTTCTTGTATGAACATGCGTGAAGAATAGGACGTAGTAAGAAAATAGACCGACCGATGATTCCTAAATACTCTCCTGTTACAAAACTATGCACATGAGAAGCTTTACTTAACATGATGAAAGCATCAGGAGAAAATCGCAGAACCCAGCTTGTCAGACTTTCTTTATCCACCCTCTCTCCTCCTTTTCTAGTGTCAGGTGAATGCCCAGTCTTGTAAAGTAAACAAGCCAAGAAGCTTGTGACGTTTAGAGTAAGTTTCTTTCGTCACACTGAAATAAAAGCAGAAGGGAAAGCAAAAGCGGGTGAAAGCACAAACGCATATACCATCTTTAAGTTTATGTTATATACTGTTGACAAAAGATATAAACCGCAATCTTGTGTGTGTGCTAAACTCCTTTCTGGTGCACATCTGACAAAAACGAGCTCAGTTTAGTTTGACATTTGGTTCCGCTTGTGCTGTTGTTGCTTCTTTTTTCAGGTTAGCTATCTCCGTAAATTTATGCCTATACGTACCCTGCCTTTAGTAGAAAATATGAACTTAAAACATCCGCAACTCCGCTGACAAGTACTGGCTCTTCCGGATTACGTTTAGTACAAACATGAAGAAATACCATAGCGTAAAAAACTTTAAAAATAGATACAACAAAGAAGGGCTATTAATGTTAATACTACCTTTACTGCTGTTATATTTTTCATTCAGTGTTAGCTATACATATACATAAATACATAACAAACATAACGCGCTATAATATCATATGGTCTGAATGCAATGACGGCGAGAGTTTTCTATTCAATAATATACACAATAAAATTTCCGCAAAAGCCATCCCACAGTGACTGTCATCTCTTCTGTACACATAACCAAACCAAGACAGCCAAACGTGTTGACTTGTATTCATTTGCACGTAGTGGATATATAAATGTGTGTGTGTGAAAGAAGCGTACGTACCGCTGACTGAGTTTTTTCGGTGTCATTGTCGTCCTGAATAAACTTGGTAATCTTCCCGCAAGCTATCAACAAAGCACATCATTATGTAAGTGTGTTTACGTTTGTGTATACGTATAAAATGAGAGATTCCCTTCTAAACTAGAGATGATACAGCCTAGTTACGTAAGAATATAGACGTGGTGCGGCTGCTATTCTACTCCATAATACATGAATTGCTCCTTTCTCACAATTCCGCCATGGCAAAATAAGGAGGCAACATATTGCTCGAAGAGCGTGTTGGAATTAGTACAAGTGTGGGTGAGATGCCTTCACCAAGACGATGTACCTAGTGGAAGTCATCAAAACCTGAATGCCTCAAAAGAGAAAGTGCAAATGTGACGGCATCCTATGTCGTCAAAAGGAAAAGTGAAACCAGGTAGACATTCCATGTGACATTCACACTTTCACTTTTGTAGAACGGCTAAAAGAATCTTTGCACAGGTACATACATATTATATAAACTAACAATATGAATAGATAAGTATGTATGAACTTTAATTTTTTTCTTTAAAAAACCTGTCTCACTATTTACACTGGTAAAATACTTTTTTGGTAAGAAAATATTCACATCAAGCTGTAAACGCCTTTCCATGGAAATACTCTAGCCATTTTCCCATTCATTGTGATATTTTTACAAACGTCAAAAGGGTAAACACTTAAATTGAATACTGAATACATACATACTCTTAGGTTTTTTGTTACAAATGCAGCTCACACAAGATTTTCAAGGAAATTCCTTGAGTCAAACTAGTTGTAAAGAGAAAACAGAAAAGGTTAAGATGAGTTCTATTGGGAACTGAGTTGCGAGAGAGATGATTAATTTGTTTACGTCTACTTTGCAGACTCTAGTAAAATTACATTCGGTCATTCTCTCTTCCTTCTTTCTACTTTTAGCGAAAAAAAGATGACTTGAGCGCTTGATTGCTTTACTTTTGCGTGTTGCTTTGAATAAGTTTGTGAAAATAAGAAGATATGTTCACTTTGTAACTCCTTATTTTTTTGTTTACTCTTCTGGTTGGTTGAAGTGGTGAAATGTAATTTCTTTCTGTGATGTACCCTGTATTGGTGAAGTTATATATATGACGAAATTTAAGTGTAGGTAGGTTAGTATATAAGGTGAAGTGAAGAGGTTATTATTATTACCATTTGGAATAAATGGAAAAGTTGAAATAAGCGAATGAGTGAAAACAGAGAAACGAGTAAATGTGAAATAAAGGGTATTTTCCGTTTAAGGAGGAGAAAGTACAGAGAAAGTAGATTGCTCTGTTATTTTGTTCAGGGCTTCAAGTCCTAGTGTTGGAAAGTCCTTAGGGGCGAAAATACTTTCTAAGGCATTGATAGCGTCAGAAAATTGGAAGTTTCTCTTGTAGTTACCCTCACTTTTTCTCACTTTCAGCAAATAAGTTTTTCTACCGTTTTTAACAGAATATTTACCGAGAGAAGGCTTTCTCTTTGTTACTTACTTAAGATACGCTTATCCGAGTACCTTAAAGATACTACTAAAAGTGTGTTATGCATATTGGCCGATTCACATAATGTATACCTGTAGGTCGCCTTATAATTTATGTGTTTGTGTGAACATATAGTAGATTGTTTGTTTCCGTGAACTATCGTGTATACAAGCCTATAAGAAAATCATTTAAATATCTGTAAGCAGTTCACGATACTGAATATACCAAGGATAGCATCTTAAGGTTTAAATTTGCTTGCGCTTTTCGTAATATTCGTAAAAATGTTGTTCAAGAAAAAACAAACTTTAAGGAACCAATACAGTTACGGATATGTTACTTGAAATAAAATAAGCTTTTATTGTAGTCAAGTATAAAACGATGGGGTGTATCATACAGTGATGCCAATTTCCAAAATAAGAATAAAATTACATGCTTGGCGAGTATAATAACTCCGGTTCCAGTAATATGTTTTCCTCACATCAGGAACTGTTTGGTTATTTGGTGAAAGTCTGTGATGTATTATGTTGTTTGGTTAAGTGTGTAGGCAGAGTGAAGAAAAGCAACAACAGAGCGGCATTTCTTATCTCACAAGCGACGGTTGTTGATTCTTCGGGTGTTCCTCTCAACCTCCTTTTATATTGAGGCAATACAGCGAAGCTCTATTATGTATCTTATCAAAGTTGAAGATTTTGCTGAACCCTTATATTGGGAAAATGTTATGTTACGAGCAATAATATTCTTCGAAATATTCCACAAAAGGGTAATGTATCCCTTTACTAACATTGGCTGTGGATCAACACTTTCAGGACAACAAACGCGAGGGAATATATAACTCAGTAGTTAGCAAAGCAGCAAACAGATGCTTCAGGCCTTCTTTTCAGTTCGTCATATCAATATGTTACGAGCAATAATATTCTTCGAAATATTCCACAAAAGGGTAATGTATCCCTTTACTAACATTGGGTGTGGATCAACACTTTCAGGACAACAAACGCGAGGGAATATATAACTCAGTAGTTAGCAAAGCAGCAAACAGATGCTTCAGGCCTTCTTTTCAGTTCGTCATATCTATGTCTATTTGTCAAATATTTATGTTGCCTTATTTCTGCTTGATGTAACGTGCGAAGAATACATGAAATATTAACGTAAAGCCGTCAGCACATCTTTCTATTTCACCACATGTAGCCAGTTTTTTTGTTAAAGTGTGATACCGTGCTTGATGCTGCTTGTTTTGTTAGCTGATGGAATGCACATAGAATGAAAGTGCGAATTTTTCATCATTTTTATTGCTTTTGACGTGCACATGTTACTCTCTTCATTCATTCTTAAATTTCATACTCTTTTGTGTGAATCCNCGTGCACATGTTACTCTCTTCATTCATTCTTAAATTTCATACTCTTTTGTGTGAATCCGTTGACTTGGAAGGCAAATATTGAGTCAAAAGTTTGATTATTCGAAGGTTCTCCTTTTTTTTAGATTTTGCTTTTGTAGAATGGCTATAAATACTATAACCTTCCCTAATGTTTGACATTGCCATTTTGAAGTCTTCGGTTGGGGTAATGTGATTCTGTATTTGATACTTTGAACCTATCAGATTTATTCAGTTTCCTCTTTGGCAATCAGAAAAACGAAAGGGAGTAACTAGGTCCATCAAGCTTAGAAACACAAAAAGATTCACTTAGACCTGAAATACGTATATCTCTTTCATCAAAATGTATGATTGTATATCAAAATGTCGAAATTATAATGATCATAAAAACATTATGTAGTAATGTAAAGTAATGGGTAGATTGTTACATGTCTTTATGCGTGGTGGTTATGATAACGGCAGTTTCTTTGAGGTAGGCTCTGATTCGCAAGAAAGAAAGCTGTATTCATTAAAGAGTTGACCTACTGACTAAATAGCTAGAATAGCAGGCAGAGAAACGAAAAGCAAATAGCAACAAGAGCGAAAGGTTAAGAACTTCATACTGTGAGAAGGAATTCATGACTTTTTGGGTAAAAAAGCACAAAGAATTTCAGCAGTTTGGTTTGCAGACTTACCGACCATAAGCTTTAGCCAAACTACTCATAATGTGTATTATAATATATCATACTGCATGTATATGCGAGCAAGCACTAGGGATTTGGCTTACGCTATTACAAGACGTCAACAAACCAAACGCACAGTGTTGCCCCACATTCATTCATTAGCTTCCAGATCAATGGACTTCCGTGTTGAGCTTAAGAAGAAATGTGGCCATAATTTTCTGTCAGTTGGAGATAGCAGAGAAAAACAGAAGCTGCTGTTGCTTTCCTTTATGAAATCTACTTTCCAACAAACAGGCTTTCGTTTAGTAATATAACATGACCACACAAAATGTCTGCATGATGAAAGCATTCTATAATAGAATGTATGTGGATGGTGTTATGTACCTTAAATATTCATGGTCGACCGTTTGTAGCGTTATAATTTATTTTCTCATTTGTTTTCTATTCGTACAGTACATCTGGCACCAAAACAAAAGGTATTATCTACTGTCTCACCTTTTAATTCATTCCAACTACAAACATTCTTTTCTCCTTCCTAACACTTAACTACTATTTTTGGAATTAATTTACAACTCTTTACTTTCGATTCATAATTGTCGTTTGCTTTTTTCCAAGGCACGATAGGATACATTGTGTGTGTGGCTGCATACATACATGATACATACATAACGGACTGCATATTACTTCCGCTTCGATAATTATTATAATTTGCACGTAGTTGTCAGTACGAAAAGTTTTATTTTGTAGAATTTTTACATACCTACTTACAATGTTTGGCTTGACGTCACAAATCCATTGACCATTGCATGCGCTTAAGTGTTTCAAACTATTTCTAATTTAAAAATAATCCAGATGGCCTTTCAAATATTTATAGCTGCTACTGGCGCTGACCTACAAAACACAAAAACAATTTTTTACTTTCTTTTACCACATGTTAATCTAATTAGCATTAGCACTACATATTCTACCCTGGTGCTATGAAAAATTATTCTTTGTAGTTTATAAAATAAGTGTACTGTCAACTGAAATATAACAGCTCTTGTACAGCAAGGCATAAAACATGTACGTTGATGAAGAGTAAACTGTAAGTACAACAATTATAAACTTGCGGACGACAAAAAATGTTATGATGTACTATGTAGAACTGGCACGTGGACACATTAAGGTTATGCTAAATTTTTTGCAGTAATCAACCTACACGAGCGTACATGCCATTATACAATATATGTATGTGTATAGGTATGTTGGTGAGTTGTCGTATTTTTACTTTCCCTATGCTGATACTTTTTTCTAAACCAAAACTATAAAAAATATATAAATAAATATTTAAGCTTGAGGCTAGTTCGCAATCTAAATATAAAGTAATTGTACGTATTATGCATTTCCAAGTATATAGGTATGTATATAGGTACTTTATTGCGTATCTTACATGGGATTTTGTTTTTACAATGCTGTTAGCCATTATTGTTAAGTTTATGTATCACGCAATGGCCAAGTCACACCTCGCATAAAATAATTTTTAACAAGTGGGACGTATATTCATGTACTCAGTCCCAGAAGTAGGATTAACATTGCTGCTGAGAAAGGGTATTCTGTGAAAGTATTAGGTCAAATTGCAAAACTTTTTTAAAGCATGAAAGGAGAACGTCATATCGAAATCAAACTAGTTTCTTCCGCTGTTTTATTACATTCCTAAAAAACAAGACTAGAAAGAACTTTTTCCAATAAAACTACAATGACCTCCAAAGAGACTTTTCGTGCGGTTGAAGATGCCATAAAGTACGATTTTCTTTGTAATGAAAACGGAAATATTGGAGGTAGTTTGAGGATGATTGTAATTACATTGAACATTTCAATCTGACATGATTGAAAAAAGCAGAAAAGTTTTAAAAACAATTTTTCGATTTTCTAAATCACTTTTGCAAAGATGGAATTACTATTGCATAATTTGACTACAACTCCTTTGAGGAAAATTTGCGTCCGAACCTCTTAGACATGAAAAGTAAATGTTTCATTTCGCATTGTACAATTACAAATAGTATTCTTATTCATTTCATGATTATTCAAGTCGTCAAGTGTACTTCAAACTGCAATTCCTATACTATATTTTCAGTTAAACAAAGGGTTAAAGAGAAACGAAACTGCCTACAGTTCCTACCAAAGGTAGAACGGAAGCTTTCAATTTTCAGCATTTCGAAAATAAATATTCTCAAATTGCTAACTTGTGCATAGTAGTTTTTTACCAACTCTGTTTTGATGAATAATCTTATTAGCATTTAGAATAGCTATATTTTTTACTGATTGGATTAATGTAACAAATTACCGGGAACTAGTTATATGATGCCTCACCAACCCCAACTGTATCAAATTATTATCAAAACAGAAAATGATAATTCACATTTAAAACAAACCTCCCGATTTGAAATTAAATTGCTAATTTCCACTACATTGTACAAATTAATAATACATCATATGAAATTACGAAGAAGCACGGGACTCTTGTTTTGGCTAATGATTTTGATATCATGAATTAGATCTTTTCCAAGTACGAACTTATTTATAGTTAGGCAACTTTACAAATATGAAGCCTACACTTGGAGTATTATCACGAGTTGTGAAAACATTGAGCAGAAAGCTCTGAGAAATTCTCGTTCGTGTTGTTTGTTTGGGATAGTAGGGATTGCTTATTTTTAACCCTATTCCTATGAACTTGAGCTTGGTTGGGTTGAAAATGGGCACTAACCGTCAGGTCAGGTCATTTATGCTTTACTGCCTCTTTAATTTACAGATTTTTTTTTCAATCTGGAACTGTTTTATTTTAAAATTATCCGCATTTAAAATATTTACGTTTTGTTGGTCATACGAAACAAATTTTAACCCCGATTCTTGGAAAGCAAGACAAACTATGCCGAAATTTCTAATCTGGTTAAAACAAGTGAAATTAGGTACATAATCTAAAAACTTCCTTGTACCTGAAAACATGAAAGTCAGTTTACTTTATTTTACTCATTCAACCCGTATATTTGATTTTACTGCCAAAAGCCAAACTTCAATAAAGCATACGTTCCCAAAAAATTAGATTTCTGAAAACCAACATTTCTGCAAAATGTTCGCCTCACATGTCGAAATCGATATACTTGCAAAATGTCCCTTTCCATGTTTAGTTTACTTTACGGTGTGCATTAACTGTTGTTCTCCTTGTTTAATTACAACATGTATTCGCTTCCTAGAGCTAACCCAAAAGAATATTGTGATACCTATACTATTGATACAAACCCATAGCCTACAGCATAATATTCTTCTGCTTTTCGACCACTTTACCCTCTAATTTTGAGTACTTTCATTTTGCCACATGTGACAATTTCAAAAACAGTGTGTAGAGTCATTTATTAGCCCTATACCACTATTATGGATGATAAGACCTACTTCTTTTACTTCTTTTACACACATGAATTATGCAAATTGTTACGAGCTTTTTAGTTGTCTCTCTTTGCTGTACATCTATATGACAAAAGGGAGAGGATCGTAAATGATCAAACTTGTTGTTAGTTCTCAAAGCTCAAGGGATTTCATGTGAAAGTCTCCCTCTCACTCTCTCTCTTGCATTAAGTCTGACATTTATGCATGCTGGAGAAAGCTGTAAAATTGACCAAAGCGGTACGTACGGAAGCAGCACTTCCTTTGATTTCTCGCCTAAAAGCAGCACTCTCGGTATAATCAATGAATAAAATTCTGCCATTTAATTGCAGGCTTGTAGACAAACGTGGAATTAGTCGCACAACTGATTGAACTCATGTTAGCTCTGTCTAGATGACTATGTTAGGTTTAAGTCAATAGTTCCCATTATAGCCATTGGCTGTGTTTCAGGGGAGATGGCAATGTCCTGAAAATGAAATTGACTTGTTTTTGCTTTGTATACCCAAATAACATAATTCACCCCAAAATAAGACATTTGATCTCTGATTTCATGTAATGTGAATGTTACTGTAGCTATAACATATCTATTCTTTTATTGTCATGTTGTTTTTTACTAGCATTTCTATCCTGCTTCCAATTCTAATTGCGTAGAACGTAATGCATCGAAAAATGCGTACATATAGTCATTACACATCACATCAGTAGTTTAGATGGTGTAGTCAGATAACGAAACGGAGGAGAATATGAAGTAAATCCCTGCGTGGCAATTGAACAAGCCACGTAGAAACTACCGAGTAACATGCCAATAGTAATGGGACAGTGTTTACTATTAAAACTAACGTCGGAAACGTCTTTTTTGTATCAGGGTAAACGTATAATGGCTGAATATCATTGGAACATAACATCAGTGTATTCAATACAATTCCAGAACTAAAAAGACATGCAATTGCTTAGCCAAGTATAAAGTACAAAATGCGTAGCAGATGCAGAATACAGCCGAAACTAGTAAAACATGTATATGAAGCACGTTTCTGCCAAAAGAAACGTGCTTACAAGAAAACTGGCTAATGAACAATTGTGTTGGTTGAAAGCGACAAGAATGCGCTTACTCAATGTATATACATTGTATAGAGTACATAAAGGGTAACAGTTGCACAAAGAACGGAAAAAACATTTGCAGGGAAGTGGAGGCGAGGAGTCTTTGCACTTACAATTACATAATAATAGTATAGTATGAATATAAAATCAATGTAATGTGTATGCAAGAATATGCAATAAAATTGTCATATTCAGAAAAATAATGTTGTTATACGCATAACACGAATCTTACGGCTCTCTCTGAAAGTGCCCTGTTGAATTACATTTTCAAAATTGCCGTGGTTGAAATCTTTGCCGATCTTTTACAAAATGCTGAGTCTACCTATATCCTTCTATATACGAAAAAAAACAAAGACCAGCCGACAAATAATAATGCACAACCCTGCAAAAAAATTCATCCGTTTTTCCCTCAGCAAAAAAAAACTTCTTTTTCTCCCCCTATTTTCCGTTTTTGCCTAATTGGTCATTAGTTGAAGATTTCCATTTGAATGGAAACTAGGAAAAAGCACATTTTGAAAGATGCTCTTAACGTTATACATATACATAGTCTACTTGCAGTATAAATACATTGTAGATGATGCTCCTATGTATGCCTCACTCAGCTCGAAATGCATAAAAAGAAACATATTACAGAATATTCTTCAGTACGTTGGTCTCCAGGTTTTTAGTAGCTCTTTAGCTTAATTGCATCTGGCTTTGCATCTGACTATAGACCACAGAAGCAAAAGCTGTATATATAAACGAACAATACAATACAAAGTACAATGCTCACTTAAACACGTTTGTCATCATCATCATCGGGAACAGAGTGCATTCTTCTCTTGTGGAGTAGTAGCATCATGTGTAATGGTAAGTAACGAGTTCGTTTCCCTACATATCGAATTTTTTGCGCGGTTTTTAGTACTTCCTCTTAGTGAAAGTACATGTCATTACTATTACATCATTTCCTTCCCGTCTCTTTACATACTTTCCCTATTCTTTTCGGACTCGCAGTTAAAACAGCAATTTAAACGAGAAGTCTTTGCAATTCTGGAAACGACACTTTTGTCTCTTTAAAAATTTGCGGACAACATCAAGTTAACTTTTACTTCGCTTGTGTAACAAACCCGTAAAAGTCCTTCCCCTTTGCCAACTTCTCTCCCAAAGAGAGTACATAACCAATCTCGTATACCATATGCACAGTAATGGGGACTTACTTCTTTTGCTTGCATGCAGTGAGAAAGACACTTTCGCTTTTACTAATACGGAACTTAATTCCTTAACTGGAATACATGTACAGGAAACGTTTTTGGCAATACTGGGGAGTTACTAAATGCGTAGTTTTCTACAGAAGTAAAGTTTTGTGCTAAAATACATACATCTATGAATATAGTTAGGAATACATTTTTATATACAGAGGAATGCACTAAAAAGTGATGCATAGTTTAACTCTATGCCTGAATTGGCAACACAGTGGTTGATTTAGACTTTCCCTTCAAGTCCTGCATTCTCCTGCTGAGCAGTTTTTTGCCCCTACTGCGTCCTCTGTGAAATTCTTTAGGCCGGAAGGAACTAGACTAGTTGAGACACAGGTAATAAGGATATGCAAGCCTAACAACAAACTATATAGGCATATACCGGGACAAATATAAGAACACAAACTTTTTTTGCTCAAAAAGGAATAAAAAATATTCAGTAGCTCAGGAGAAAGTCTTACGTAGGGGTAACAATAATATCAGCGATGGTTTGTCGCATTAAAGAAATGTTTTGAACTTTTCAACTTTTTCTTGCCGTGTCAGGTGTGGCTTCCCTTTAATTTGTGACTTTTACGCTGCGATGAGTTGGTCTGGTAGTATAGATTCATTACTGTGAATGGAAAAGATGCAATGGTGAAAAGTTTTTTATGGAATGATATTATTTGTTTGTTATGATTGTACTTCGCCACATTTTCTTCTATAGGGACATTCTATTATACGTATGTAATACATACGATAACGTTTTACTCGGGCGGAAGTATTTAGAAAAGTACGTAAGCACAGTGCATATTTGTAGTCTTTTTTCTGCTAGAATGCTACCGAGGACAAAGTTAAATCCTACTGGGCACTGTGATACTATATTATACCCAGAAACCTAGTTCTGTTGCATGTCAGAAAGGATTACCAGTTAGAACAGCAACACTCAACTTGAGTTTGTTGAAAACAGCTAGCTGAGCAAATTTCCAGAAGGGCGAGATTGCCTGGAGATTCTTTATTTTGATATTTATCACAGCTTGTCCTATTTCGTGAAAGATGAGAAGAATGAAAACACACACACACACACACACAGTTGGCAAATATAAAACTTGTGCAAGATTACACAGATTTATACGCAACTGCGCTTCTGAAATTCTTTAAGGAAACGGACAGAACGTTGAAACTTGGTTGTGCTATCTGACAGTGTCTTACAATACGGAAGTAGTAACAAAGTTGACCAAATTAGATGGAGACCATACACAACTGCGCTTCTGAAATTCTTTAAGGAAACGGACAGAACGTTGAAACTTGGTTGTGCTATCTGACAGTGTCTTACAATACGGAAGTAGTAACAAAGTTGACCAAATTAGATGGAGACCTGTTGTCTATAATTTTCCAAAAGTTGGATTTTCATTGTTCTCACATAATCTCACACCTTTGCAGCTGTTGAACATCGGTTTAATATGGTAGTCGCCTTGTGACTGATAATAGTTTGAGGGTTGATCGTTGTACTTTTTATTACTAAAATTAAATCACAGATTTTACTGTGCAAACATTTTGCTTATCTTTCTTATTGTCCCATGTAACGATCCGTTAATGTTCATATCATTTTCCATGATGACTTAAGATCAACTATTGCAAAATACCTTAAAGTTGCATTACTTTTTAGAATCATGTGAAAAAGATACGCAGTTCATTGACTTCACTGTCTACAAATAATTCGCATTGTAATTTTATTGCCTGACTGAACAATGTTAAGCGTAAGTAGTCTATGCATATCTAACATAAATCTGTCGGCAGAAAAACAAAATGACTTCCAGGAAAGTTTCCAAAACGGTGCTTACGTTCAATAACAACCTCTATACTCTTTTTCTCTTAAAATCAACTTGACGATGTGCATTTTATTAGAGTCTCGTTACAGTCTCAAGAAATTGGGAAGCATAAGCTGATAGCCATTACTTCAAACAAAGGGAAATGTTTCAGGGAATGGATGATGGAACCAACAAAGTACCCACTTTAGTGGCAAGTGATTTCAAAGTCTGGCCCAGAGATTTATCTGTGGGTAGCCTCTCTGATGGAGGAAAAGAATTGGTCTGTGTAGTACGTCTTTTTTACTCTGTCTTATTGCTTCTAAGCGTATGAGTAAGGAAGACTGACTTGATAGTATAAAGCAAACGGAAAGCCCAGAATGGAGTAGCGCAGCGGCAAAATTATGTGGACGATAATGGGATATGTATACTCAGTTGGGCAATTCGAGAAAAGTGCCAGTGGCTGCATGTTTTGTAATGATATCATGTATCTATATATAAATTGTACCTTTTTGATATATGTAGTACCTTGTAATAGTCATCAAGCCATGCAATTTCTTATATTAAAAGAGAAAGTTGGAACAGCAAAGGTGGTCATCATCTTTTGATGGTGGGATGTTGTGAAGCCAATATGGTGAAAGCAAAATTCATATACATTCACGTACACAACATTTTCCATAGTGGAAAAGTTTGATGATAATTCATTTTGCAATACACTCTTGGTTTTGTTATATAACCCGTGGTTTGAACCACTTTTTTGTATACGCTTAGTCATTTGCTTGTGAGAGCTGATGCAATTCTTGCCACTTTCTCTTTGAACTACAAAGACGGGTATTTGTGGGTGGTAGCTGTTTGCAGTGTTTTCTCAACACATCTTTGTATTTAAGTAGGCATGCACGACGGAGAAAGCATTGAGTAAGAAAAGTTGCCTTTTTTGCTAGTCATTAGACCTATCCTAATGTTTTCTGTTGAGATGCTGTTTGCGTATCTACCTTCTGACGAGATGTAGCTTGGCTTAGCGTTGCAAATAAATTGCAAGTGAACTTCTACTGTTATGGCCTTATATATTTACTAGATCCAAAGAAAGTAGTTTTGGCTTGCTCTCTCAAATTACTTTATATTTTGATGTGCAATGATATAGATTGCACGTCAGACATGCTCAATTATACTCGCGTTTCTCAGAGCATTTGAGCGTTGCACCAAATTATCCTCTGTTGTTTGTGGACTGGCAAACTTGGTTGTACATACATACAAGTCCATTTTAAAATAGGCAACTGATTGTGTGCGATTTGTCTTTGTTACAAGGTTGAGCAGGCTTGGAATGACATACGTACATTATTGTGAGAAAGTTTTTGATGTGGCGAATTTTTGGAACTTTCATCGAGCCTTCATACGAAATGTGTGCTTAAACTTATACAATTTGTACTTTGATATTTCAAGCTCATAAATATTGACTATTCAACAAAATGAGTTATAATGACAATGTTGTCTTCGCTTTGTGTTCTTTTGGTGTATCCGGCATAATATTATTGTGCATTGAGAAAAACTTGAGACTTGCTTTGATTTTGTATATTTTTCGCTGAATTTTAAATAATAGACATTAATTAAAACAGAGAAAAACGCCTATTTAATTTTTCCCTGAAGTTTTACACAGACATCGATTAAGTTTGTGTACACTAAAAATGCATTCTTTCTATGATTATAAAGAATGTTTTGCTTTTATTTTAATTTAAGGTAGCAAATTATTGTCAGCATCAAAGGCACTAATTATTCTTACACAGGTTACGTAAACAAGTAAAACAGGTATCGAACTGTGAATAAATGAAAACCCTTCTGACTAAATAAAATTGAAGCAAGCAAAGTAAGTGTAACGTTATTTTTATACCAGGAAAAACCTGTCGAGACGGAAATATTCTTTCTCGAACAGTTCTTATGTTGATATTTTCCCATATTACAAATAAGGATCTGGAACTCTGCGCAACCTGCTACTCATGTAGATGCATTAGTTTTAAACTATGCTTTGTTCTTCTCGAATATTGTAAGGGTGGTATTTACTTACTGAATGTGATATAAAAAATTTGTGGAATGATTTACAAAATAAAGATTTCAATATATCGTCCATGTGCATAGAAAAATTCTTATTACTCACGTTTTTCGTTGTTGTCGCTTTCTACATTTACGTCACAAATATAGGAGATTGCTCTGCTCAATCGATTTTTAGTCAGACGCTTAGAAAGCATTTTATAAACAAGAATGCATTGCATTGCTTCCTTTATAAAAGACAGAAAAAAGGATGCTGTGTGATCAGCTGCATAATGTAAAATATTCCTTTATAATAGACGCCATATCTAGGATCGAAGTTGCAGAGACTATTAAAATCTGTAAAGTGAAAGCTTTTATTTGTATACATGGATTTATGAGTTTTATTACGGGATATACATACTGAACTAAGATACCAGGTATGTTGGGTGGGTGGGATCTATAAATATTGCTTAAATTATGGGCTCACCTTTAGCAAAAATATGTAAGCTCCACTCAATGGAACGAAAGGGACTGTTCGATAGATACATAAATCGACATTTGGGCATGGCATGAACAAACAATGCATTTAAAATAGTCTCTATTTTCTACTGTAAACAAAGTTCTTTGTAGAAACGACATAAAATTTGCCATACCGTGCAATATCCTACATATTTGTCCTTTATATTTTGCATGAAAAGGAAAAATATGCTTTACACAAAGTATTAGTCTGAACTATGTACATTCTAGTTATGAAATTTTTGTAAAAAAAGGAAATCATAAGGTTTTATCTGTTCGCAAAAAATTGGCCTTTTGCATGATAGGAATATGGGACTTGAACCGGATTGCATTTTTTATTTCCTCAATGACTGCCTCTCTGTAAAAAAAAGGCTAGAGTGTGTGAAAGAAATGCAAACTCATTTTAATGCTGTTGATATATATATACGTACGTACTACTACTCAAACTTGCATACAATAGCTGGTAGGTAAATGAATTCAGTCCCATTTTTGTGCATGATAAGGTTTTGGAATGGATCATTTTTTTTGTTCAAAGAAAGCAAAAGCAAACTATTGTGAGAGGAAGAAGGGAGCGTAGAGAAGAGATTGCAAAAAAGAGCGAGAAAATGCAAAATGGTTGAATATAAAGTGCACATTATGATTATGTCCTATGCGTAAACATGCCTTTCTACTTGTCGTAAAAGTAGGCATTTATATGTAAGATTTTACAATTGCAAGATATATACATTTATGTACATAACGTGTGGGTTCTTTCAAAACAGGGACACACACAGTATATTTGCAATAAGTTTGACTTTCTTTATTCCTAAAAGAATGCGTTAGTTCCTGTTTTATTTATATACATTTATACGTAAGAGTTGTACTATAACAGAAGATCAAGTGAGTTGGGCAATGTAAGATCATGCATAACCCATTTTATTCATTGTAGATACATGTTCCTTCTGTGTTATGCTCTGCATTGTTATGTGGCCCATTTTGGTTTCCAACTGTCATGACCATGGAATCTTGCTTTTTTGTCCTCCCTCCCATAAGTTCACAAGGAGGAGTTGGAGAACATGAATTTTTTACAAGTGTATTTTATTTTGAAACTTGAAACAAGATGTGTATTGTTACCCAGTCGAAATTATATAAGAGAAATGAGGAAACCGGAGAATAACCTCGTTATACTTGTTACATGTTGTCTTCCAATGTTTTGTTCATTCTTTGTTTTTACCATTTGGTTCTTATCATTGTACAAATGTTTGCAAATTTTTTATCGTTTATTTTCTTATACCAAAACTATCCATCCGCAAGTATTACGCTTTTTTATACATGTACATACACTGTCATAATGTCCGCATGTATTGCTGTACGAGTGTGTTTATGAAGTTACTTATATGTACATACATTAACTTACATTACGACTCAACTTATACATAGCTTCTCGTTTAGCAAGTCTGTTAACAGCAATTCTTGATCTTAGATTGCCTTTTTCATCTCTCGTTTATTTGGTTTTATTGTAAAGAGAAAGTAAATGGGGGAGTTGAGAAGATAAAAATGCAAATTTTTTCTTTTTTAAAAACTTCTAACTAATGTTAAAATTTTTTATTGTCATGTTGTGTGTGTACAACTATGTTGACTACCAAAGTACTACTACAACTCTTCTCCTTGAAACTATCTTGCTTATTTTGCACTAAATGTTTGTGCGTATCTTATATGGAGGAAAATGCAGGAAATCTTTTTTTGTTGCATGCTCTTCGGTCGTTAACCATGTGTAAATTTGACTAAGCCAGTTGAAACAAAAACAGAAGGTTTATTATGTTGACGTTGTGTTGTTTGTTGTTTATATCTGTAGGAACATCTCTGAGATATCATTATGTACTCCCTAAAATGTACTAAATCTTTTACACAGGTTACGTACGTAAGTCAGTAAGTTGTTGTTTACAGTTTTTTTAAGTTTTTGAATCACTAGGTGAAATTCAAATGTTGATCTAGTTTAGTAATGTTTTACGTAGTTGTTTGTTGATGTATTTCCTATGCTAGTTTACATATTTGAACATTTGTTGAGTAAAAACGGGGATTTTCTTAGTTCACCTAATATCTGGATTTTGATCAAGTTTGCTACATTGCCAACTTACATCATCGTCATCACACTCAAATGAGCAGTTGTACGTAAACAAGGAAAGTGCTCTGTACACAAGTGTATGTGTTGTCCTAAAGTAAAAGCAAGCTTTTAAGCAAAAGGAAAGTGCTCTGTACACAAGTGTATGTGTTGTCCTAAAGTAAAAGCACGCTTTTAAGTATACTTCATGTAAAAGAGTTTCTTAGAATGTGTAAACGCAAACGCACATTGTAAATGTATATATATGTTTGTTTAACATCTTCACACTGTAATTCTAGCATGTTTTGGTATTTCTAAAAGAGAAAGTTTATTTATTGACTACAATTCTACACACGTGTCATTTATGATCACAATTTAAAAATAAACATTTTCTCTACAACTTTGAGCCTGGAAATAAATGAAAGACAATAGCTAATAGACCTTGCGTGAGTTTCACCGCACACGTAGATGTAATCGATAATGATTAAAATATAACTTTTCTATATAACTACCTTCCTATTCCGCGTAATGCAGTAATGTATGTCGCTACGCATGAGATAATCTGACAGCAGAGGAAATCACTGAATAATAGTTTCTTCGCGGTAAAGCAGATTTCAATCAAGACTCTTTTCACACCTGTTTCCCTTCATTCCTAACGAATCTTAACAATGAAACTTGACATGTATGGGAACTACAAATGGAAGAAAAAGTTTTTCTTGTGTTGAATAATGCTACTTAACTTTTTATGGGGAGAGAAAGGAGAAACATAGCAGATTTCAAGACAGGATAAATATTGAAAGTGACGAGCCAACTTCTTAAGAAGTAGCAGCCAGCCAGTCTGGCATCCCGTTTTGCTTATTAGGGGGTGGTTGTATTAAACAACATACATATAAGTATAACTACGTATGTACATTAATTCCCAAGGAAAGTCTTTATTTTGGTTCAGAACTACGTGTATAACCTAAAATCCTGTCTCGCTCCTTCATTTGTAATATATGCAAAAGCATTTTTGTTGGATAAGAAAATAAAATAGATAAATGTATTGTAAACTAACTAACAAAATATTTTCACAATAATAATATGAATGTACCAACGTGTGCTCACTCTTCCGAGTTTTTACTTATAAGGTTTGCTAGACTCTTAGCCTGTCTGTCTCCCGTCCAAAAAAAAAAGGAAATAATAACATTTTTGGCTCAAAACGTCCCAGCAAAAGATAGTAAGAGATAGCCATGAGATTAAGGCCTTGTGAATATCAGCTCTTTATAACATGCATTCATTTTTCGTTTCTTGAAACTGCTTTTTCTATCACATTAAAATATGTAGATACCAAGTTGGAGACTACATCCATTACGTATTATAATAGGTACAGTTTTAGTTAAAAACGTGAGATCATGCAAGATTACATGGGCTAATGTACCATTGTCTTTTTACCAACAGGATGGAAATATTACGTTTATATTCTGCTGAGTTGTTTTTATTATGTAAATTCTGCAAAGAACTCTTAGGTATATTTTTAGAATATTGTGTTATGCTTCTTATTTTTTCGTTATTCATATCTATACATAAATACTATTTTAGAAAATATACGCAAAGAAAATGTACTGCTGTAGCAGTTTCCTTTTGAAACATAACTTTAAATCTTTTGTCTTGACCTAAGACATTCCAGCTTTATGCTAAACAAAATCTTGTGTACATTCCAAAATCTCTTTCGTTTGGCTTGCTTGCAACATGTCACGCTGTGAAATGAAAAGGTCCCTTGGTAAAGAAAAGCAGTAAAAATAATCCTAAATCGGATTCGGATATAAGACCAAAAGAATTGTATATAAAAATATTGCGTTTAATATGCGATTCTATGGGTATTTGGGTAATTCCACTATGTCATTGGTTTTGTGCAAGATTTTTAGCCTCAAATATGAAAAGCAATAGAATTTTTTATGTCTTTGTGAATGAATAACGTACATTACTTTGTGTGCAGTCGTTGCAGTTGGCAATAAAACTATAATTCTTGAGAACGGAAAATAAAACATAGATCTGAAATAAAATGCATCAAATTGATAAAGCCAAGTAAGCTTTACTCTGACTACAACATACAAATCAGATTTTTTGAATAAAATGCCAAATATGTACAAAAATTAATATGTGTATTCAAATTTTTCATGGATTTCTAATGTATTGCTAGCATTTTTGTACATGTTATCAGCAATCTTAACATTTCACAACTACATAAATGCATGTGAAGTAAATTTTAAGGTTCTAATGCAATTAAGCTTAATGCCTGGTTCCTTTAACCTAGGTGGGGAAATCCGACGAAACCAAATGATCCCACGACGATAGAAATA
Organism: Orchesellides sinensis; assembly: GCA_027744375.1. Taxonomy (NCBI): domain Eukaryota; kingdom Metazoa; phylum Arthropoda; class Collembola; order Entomobryomorpha; family Orchesellidae; genus Orchesellides; species Orchesellides sinensis. The sequence continues at coordinate 38,160 of JAHZNG010000371.1, forward strand.
GGCTATATATATAAAATCCAATTTGTAATTTAAAACTCATTTTGTTTTCTACTAAATTCCTGGAATCGGATCAGGGTTGTGGATACGTAAAATAGGAATCTATAGCCATTGGCTATTCTTTAGTCTTATTATATACATATGCATTCATAATGTACATGTATATTATTATAAATTGGATAGTAAAATCACTAAAAATGATTGAACAACTATTTCAGAATATTCATGTAATTCCCAATACCACCTATATCTATTCCATGATAGCTTCTGAAACTTGTAAAATATAAAGTTTTGAAGTAATCTCGATAGTCTGTTTCCAAATTTAGTCTAATGAAACTGCAAAAGGGACTATATAAATGACAGATATTTGCTTATTTTTAAAAAGTAAACCTGGTGGAACATATAAACAGCACGAATTTTGCGATAATAACAGTTACTGGCATGCTGAACTGAAACCAGAAAGAGATTGGAATTTTTAATATAATCGCGAATTTTTTGCACTCATTCTTTCGCATGGTTTTTTGGTTGTTTTCGTGTTGCCTTCTGCATACTATGGGGCTTTGTTATTTTGTTACTATTATTATACACTCAATCGTAATTGATTTGTTAAACCACCATATTGCAGCTAGTTCGTTAAAAAGTGAATTTGTAGTATTTTTATAATCAGAAATCCTGGAAATACGAAAGTAGATTTGATATGCTTACGGTAAAAACTATTTAGCAGTTTAAAACAATAGCGATGCCGTATTTACAAAAACAATTATTTACTACCAACACCAATTAAGCAGATTACTATATGCTTCAGTTTTACATCTACAACCTATATTCCTGGCTATCATGTATGTTTTAAATTGAATCAGATCGAACCACATGGATTTCGTAAATGAATATTGCAAATCAGATTCAATTTCTTTGAATAGGGCATAACTATATATGGTATTATTCTAAGCTTGTGCAAAATCCTCTCTTGCATTCTCGCTGCACGTTAAAATGTGGTTTTGCAATTATTAGTCCAATTTTGCTTTATATCCAGCAATAAAATCGAAGATTACATAAGGGTAAAAACTATAAAATCATTTTGATATATAATGGATATAACTTCCTTAAAATTTCATTTCAAGTACGGTTTTCTAGATGACCCCCGGATAATTCCAATTTGTTTTGATGGCATTGAATATCGATTTCATGATCAGCTTGTCAGTCTTATTCTGTTTTAAGGGATGGCTATGGTGGGTTATATGGAAGGACTATTTTACCCTTGGTTATTCTTTAAATCTATATAGAGAATATAAGATTATATAAAGCATATACTTAAAACTACTGTTGTGCATTTACTTTTGCATTAAAACCTTGTCTGATGATTTTTTCTAGACAAATTGGTTTGCTAACAAAACTAGTGTAGGATGGAATTGTATTGACAGAGTTGTCATTTTCAAAAAATATGATAACGGTGTATGCTTAAGCCTAAGGAGATCTTGTTTCTTTGGAATAATTGTATTTTGTGCATTTAATAAAACCTTTCTAATACCTCTATGCTACTCTCTACTTTTAGCTATAAAAAGACATCATAATGTTTCGATTTTAAAGAATGTTTGAATAAACCAACTGACAAACGAAATTCAATTACATTTATTTACTTTGTTGCGTTCCATCATCCCATTGTAGTCTAATGTGATTGATTGATGTTTATTCAATTTCGGATGACATTTTATAACAAGACTTTGAAAATATTGAGATTCTACAATTGCTTTTACTAAACCGACAGTTTTCTGACGGCAGAGATGTTTTGTTTGTACTTCGTTAGAACGCAGTTGTGTTTAAATGTACTGAAATGTTATTGTCGTTTATGTTGAAACCATTTTTAACTAGACAAATTCATTTGAAACTCAAAATCATAAAGTCATATAAAGTGGAACATAAAAAGTAGTAGTTTTGAGTTACAAGTCTTTACTTTTGTAAAAAAAATTAGTATGTAACATATTACTGACTGTGTCATTTTTGTTCATTTACAGATGAATCCTGCTATCACAGTAGCTACTTGGATAATTTTCTTAACTTTCGGATCCGTGATTACCCAAATGGAGGAAACTACCCAAGCAGAAGATATTAGTACTCCAGAAAACATTAATGCAACTAGTGGTAAGTCAATGAATCTAAAATCTACAATCTAAAAATTGATTTATTCAAAACATTGCAATTTCAATACTAAAACCTGTTTTGCATCATGGTCCAATAAAATCATTTATAAATTAGACTATATAAAAGCCCTTGCAACTTATCTTTGCAGGGACAATGTACCCAATATACCCATTTAGGAATATGTAAAGTAACTATTTTGTATTGCATCATCCATGGAAAAAGATACTCTACGGAATATATAGTCTTTAAATATCTACAGGCGTTTATTCTTTAAGTCTCACTTTGGTAGTAAGTCATACGGAACAGCCAGGAACTGTCTGCGGGAAACGCAGTGGGATTATTAGAATGGCAATGATGAAAGCGGAAAAGATTTACTTGGGTGGCTATAGAAAAGCCGCCGTGCTTATTTGTACTCCCATAAAACACTGCCTTTTTTGTAGAAAGGCGAACACATTAGCACAACATCAACCTAGCTCCATATACATACTTACCAAGGCTTAGCACCAAACCAGACAGTCGGCCAAACATAAACTTGTCATGGGGAAAGCACACACGCTCTGTTTTTAAGTAGCTGTGAAAAGAGTATTGAGAGTGTACAACAAACGATAAAGTTACAGCTTCAATTTTCTTGCTCAAAATATATCAAGACTTAACCGGACAAAACACTATTTCTGATTATGAAGATGCTATGCCATGATAGGACGATGAAAGAGCTTCTTTTGTTGGTATGCTCAAGATTTTAAACAAATGACATCAATTGAGACTATGAGGCAATATTTATGCGCGCTCTACATTAGACCAGTAGCATATTCTTATGCAACGTTATATTATGATACGTTTTAGGTTACTAAAGCGTTTGCACCATTATTTTTGTTTTTCATGGGTTTCCTCCGACACAGCAAATAAGAGCTTTGGTTGAATGTTCTTTTGGAGAAAGGGGTAAATACCCTGAACCGTTTGTGGCTGGGCTGTCTTTGCTGTTATGCATTCTTTAATATATCTTCAGTCCTCTAAATGAGATAGAATAGTATATGGTGCGGACATGACAAGTTTTACTTAGCTTCAGTATTGGCAGCATGTTCGGTTAGAAATGTGAGTGCGTTGTTATTGTACTTCTTGTCCATATCTTTTTGCTAGAAAATGTAAGTACGCCACAGTCTCAATACCTCATTGTAATCTCAGAGAGAGAGACATGAAGAAAGCTGCAAGCCAGCGCAATGTTATAAAAAAAGTATGCCTTGTATTCAAAGGAAAGCTTGTTCAAATCACACTTACTTAGAAGCACACAAGTTTTCACATTATCCTTATATACGATAAAATATCGTTTGCAAGAAAGTAAAAAAATACTCATGAAAAGGATGGACCAGTCTCGCATTCGCGATTTCTCTAGAGTACAGAATATTTATACTATGATATGGAAAATAAGGAACTTGGACATTCATACTTACTTCCACTCCACCCTTTCTTCTTTTAAGCTTGATAACATTTCTATTAAATTCTGCTGTAGCTTTCTCGAATAGATGTCCATTACAAAGTATGTGTTGCTCTCTTTGCATGCGTTGAAATGAGGACGTCTCCTCCAGACAGAATAATTTTGTTCATTGACTTTCTCCACTGTGTGTATGACTATTCTTCTATTTTATAATGCATTACGTGCGTAGTCTCTTCCGTAATATAAACTTTCTCTTTATCACATTCCCACCAAATCCAGCATGTTCCTGTTCCTATATTAAAATTTTCAATATATTACCATTGCGTTTGTAGAATACATACTGAGAGAAAATAACAGCGATTTACTATATATGTACATGAGTGGACGTTATATGTGGGTAAATACTACACACATACATCTTCTTACTATGACTGACTCGACATTTAGGTACATAGCCGATTGCCGCCGTCTGTATTGATGGTAGCCACCATTAGTTAGATAGTTAAACACACATAAACCTTCATGTTTTTATTGCTCCTATATTTTCACAAGTTGTAAATTTTGATTACATTTCCCTAGTTTACTTGCTACTTAAACTTTATTTTCTTGTGTGCTTTGTGCAACCTAAGGGGTATAACCATGCTACATTGTATATGCTTATCAGTATAAACGATAAGCCGGAAAAGTAAAGTATGCAAGAAGTTTTTTAGTAAAAGAATATTGCTATGCTTGCATTAAGAGTTCTCTGTGCTTACATTAACATACATGCTAGTTTTTTATAGTGATGGGATTATTGCTTGAAAATGTTTAATACCCACAACACTAGTTTTTGGAGGGCCATGAATCGATGGTGCTCTACCCATTTTCTATCTAGATATGAAAAATTGCATGGGTGCTCACAGCTACAAAAAAAATCGGTTCATGATTCGTTTTCCGAAAAAGTCTACTTTTGATGGATGGAAAATACAATGAAAGGGCAGAAAGGATATATTGATAAAAGTTTTCCAAAGAGGGGTTTGCCTGTTTTATCGAGTGCAATGGCGCATTTTTTTCAACAGAATAACAATGTAAACCGACCTTGTCCCGAAAATCAAACCTCATGTTGTAGAACAAAGCAATATTATAGGGAAAATTGA
>JAHZNG010000372.1:0-13747 GCA_027744375.1 Orchesellides sinensis
TAAGATATACCGAAATGTGATCTAGCGTGTTGACGCGCAATTAAATTAAATGATAATAATCAAATTCATGATAAAAATATGAAAATATAATGGCACTATTAATATCTACTTTGAAGGTAAGAATAGTAATTTTTAATTATTTAATGGAAAGCTACCAACTTTTCCATTTTATAACATAAAAAGGCTAAATTAGTTTCCGTTGATAGCATGGTCTATACTCTCACGTAGTCTTTTTCTGTCATGGTTGTTTCCGGGTATTTAAATTAAGTTTTAAACTCAAATATTATTTCTAGTGTCCAGTAAATAGCATAGATGTTTTCGGCTTATGTTGACGATTTAATAGTCTTTACTGCATTTTCCGTTATTGGTAGAAAAACATTTTTACACAACTATTTTATATCCTGCAAAATTGTTTTGATTTTGTCTTGTCATCACATCCAAGTTTTCGGAGAATCACGTGCAGTGAGAATCTGTAACATCAGACTAACACGAGTACCTTATGCTTTAGTACTACTGACTTTTTCACTACTATTAAACTTAAATTTTTACTAAGTATGAAATGCTGGAAAATTGTGGACCATTCTGCCTAAACATGACTGAAAACTAGATTTAATTGTATTTAAGAACTTTAGGTTATAATATATATATATCATATATACTACCATCATAATCGAAACACCACATCGCATATATTCAATTTAAAAAGATAAAAAGATGTTCATTTAATAGCTTTAACAAATTTGTTACGTGAAAATCATTGACTATCACATCTACAACTATTCGCCTGTTTAGTATAAAAATGAATCAGGGTTGAATTAAATAATTATCAGAAATTACCAATTTGTAATGTGATATCAAAATCAACGCAGAGGAAAGCAAAACGTATACTCATCCGTTCTAAGCAAAATTGAGTGCCTTCATAACGAGTTATCATTAATTAGAGTTTACAGATTTAAATGTGAGGTGAAATGCTCCAATCGTCAGATTGCGCATAAACCGTTTTATTAAAATTGCAATAAACCTGTAAACGTGGATTGTTAGATTAGAATAGTCTGTAATGTAATCTGCTGTAGAGCAAATTTAAAATGTTTGTCATTTTTTAACAGACACGCATTTTAATTGTGCATTTATAGCTCAAACGAATATATGCCGCCAGCGTTGTCAAATGGTCTGTAAATAAAGATAGATTTGTTAGTTAATTTAAATAATGTTACTATTCATAAAGTATCGTTTTTTAGAAGTCATTAAATGTTAGAAAAATCTTATTTGATTGTGAAAATCTAAAGATTATAGTGATTATACTGCCTTAAACAAACTAAACTCCATGATGTAAAGATATAAATACGCACACGCTATATCACAAGGTGACTTAAAGTATAGAGGTTAATTAATTACACAACACCTCTTATATTATTAGACTCTAGTGGCTCTGGGACTGTGTACATTTTAAATTTCAATTTGTTATCAGCTACTGTTGATTTAATTACCACGTTTGTAGTTATGAGAGGGTATCGTAGAATAAATATATATATCGTTTTTGTTACATATTACATTGAACTAAAAGGAAAATGCTATGTCCTAAAGGGGAAAGTTTTAGAGGAAGGAAAAAGTGTTTTTTGTGGAATTTGCTTTGTAATTTGTAAGAGCGTTCGTAAGAATAAATGTAATTGTAAGGTTTCGTTCATCGCACAGTATGTTATGGGTTAAGTGTGTTTGTATTAATTTATTTAATAATAACAGGTCTTAACAAAAGTTGTCTTCGACACAAGGGCAAATGGTTTATGATAAGCAAAGTTAAGACTTTAAAAATATGCATTTTTATATCGGCAACATCCGTCGGTGGGTTAGTTTGTAATAGAGCAAGCAGGAGCGTGAAAGACCTGTTAATGTTATTTATAAAACAATGTTCGCATAAAGAAGGCTGATATTCAATCGTGTATTACGATTTAGGTTGACAGAGTCAAAAGTAAATGAAAAAATACAATGAAATGTACAAGTTGGTGGTGTTATGTTATGTGGAATGGAAAGAAAAGAAATGACAATACATATTTATATATACACATATTATATTTGTTCAAAAATAAAAAATAAAATGTGGGAAAATTACTTCAGAAAAACTATTTAATAGTCTTGTCGTCATTTATTTTGAATAAAAGATAAGAATTGTCCAATTTATATTCATGATCATCTGACTCTTGTCACATTTTCAAGATATTTTCCTATGAACTGACACTGACAATTGATCATTATTCCAAATCCAATCCTAACTATCAGATCCTTATTATATATTCATTATACCAAAGCTACAGAACAGGATTTCAGGAATGAACCCCCATCCAATGTCACAGCAGAACGTACATGCCGCTTTTATGTCGCCTTTATCCTGTTTTAAAAAGTTTGCAGTTTTGTAGAAATGGAAGAACGTGTACTTTAAAATGATATAAATTTGTATGATAATAACATTAATGCCGCTTTTATGTCGCCTTTATCCTGTTTTAAAAAGTTTGCAGTTTTGTAGAAATGGAAGAACGTGTACTTTAAAATGATATAAATTTGTATGATAATACATTAGCAGTAAATATTGCTCATCTAATTTAAAATTTTTTAATTAGGACTCTGTCTGAGTACGTATAAGTATGAAGTACACGGATACCGTGATAGTACAAATCATGTAACTAATTCATGTTTCATAGTTCAATTAAAATGAGTAAACTGAAGCATTGCATCGCTTGTCGAAGTCTTATTTACATACGTAGCATTCAACTGCAAACGTTGTGCAAAGTCACTCAGCACGAATTGTAGATTTGCTTTGAAGTATGAAGTACACGGATACCGTGATAGTACAAATCATGTAACTAATTCATGTTTCATAGTTCAATTAAAATGAGTAAACTGAAGCATTGCATCGCTTGTCGAAGTCTTATTTAACGTAGCATTCAACTGCAAACGTTGTGCAAAGTCACTCAGCACGAATTACATATAGCAAAATTGCTCGGAAATGACTTCCTTATAACTTAATACACAGCTTAATCATGAGTGCATTAGTTCTGTGCTATATTGCGTTTTTATGCTAATGATTCTCTTCGTCAAATATTTTCCAATACGTTGTCATAAGGTTAATGATACAATATTCCTCAATGTAACCAAACCAAACGCATAATATGCAGTTTACACAATAATCTAATTTTGATTCATTTCGAAACATTATTAACATATTTCAGGGTTAGATCATTAATATTAATAATGACACCAAATGTAAAGAATATAATATAGAATCTGCTTGCATGCGACGTGGACTAAACTTATTATACTGGCCCAAAATGGGTTACATATCGCATTATGTCTGAGTCTGACTAGGTAAGTTACATACGCTTATTAGAACTCGTATTAATATAGACTCCATAACATACCCTTCACGATTCTACTACCATTAGCTAGGTCATGGTCGGCATAATCTTCTAATTCATTCTCTCCACACCTACTAATTCCACCAATCCCAAAATCCCAATGCATTAAGCGTAGTGTTTCCAGAACTAAATACATCAAAAACATTTGAGAATGGAAGTCCTACTTATAGTTAAGTTTTTGGCGCAATATGAATTCGTACATTATATACCTATTTCCTTTATGACATTTTAACATTATAGCTTAATTCCTCGTCTATCTTTTAAGTCGTGGAATTGGCAAATTAAGTCAATCAGTAATCATTAATCATCAGAAGATATATTTATCAGCCAGTCTCAAACTGTGTGATAACTGCCACCATTGCAGGAATTCCATATTAATGTTTCTCTAAATATTGGTAACTCACCAGTTTACATAAAGGTATGACCTTTCACGTTGGAAGCTATGGTATACATAATGAGTCATACTCATAACTACAGAACATTGAATTAATGATATTGCGCTTCCGGATCCTTTTCCAATTATATGTTTGTTCCATGTTCCCGGCATTTCTGAACCTTAACTTGAGATTTACTAAGAATCTTGGCAGCCTTTGTTCATCCTGCAAACTGCATATATGTATTTGTTCCATACAATCGACATCTTCCGTATTTAATTAACGAAATTAGCGTTAATTCCGGTATCATAGATGACTTTATGACGGTGACCTAAGTATGTATACTCATACTGAGCTACTGATCATTTTCATTAAAATATGACACGGATTTTTGTCTAACTGCGTAGGTCGATCTTGTGGAGCTCTTGGAAATGGTAGGTGGTACATGACAGATAATACAATGATGTGTGTCTGGGCTTTTTTTATTCATAAAAAGTAGTTCACTGCTTTTTGATATAAAAAGCGTGTCACTTTTCTACATCTCTACATCAGTCGAATTACAGTATTTTTGTACAACACAACGCATCAAACTTAAAGATTGAAGACAATCAAACGCAAAAAAGTATGGAGCCGGCTAAAATTGTTGCTTTTATTGGATTGTCAACACAGTTTTTAACTTTAGTTTCTGGCCATGGAAGACTTCTGGAGCCACCAAATCGTTCCTCTCTCTGGAGATTCACCGAATTTACTCATTTGGAACCTGAAATAAACTTTGAGACTGACAATGCATTATACTGTGGAAATTATACTGTAAGCTCAATAATTACTCGATCTCTCTTTAGAATGCATGTAATTGCTGCATTTCCCTTATTCTACAGGTACAGTGGGAATTCAACGGTGGAAAATGTGGAGTCTGTGGAGATCCCTTTAACGACCCAACTCCAAGGGACAACGAGGATGATGGGCTGTACGCTAAAGGCATTATAGTTCGTGGGTACCGAAGTGGCCAAGTTATGCCAGTGGAGGTGGAGCTGACAGCAAGCCACAAAGGTTACTTTGAATTTAGGCTTTGTGCGAAGGACAACAAAGAATCTCATTGGAACCAGGAATGTTATGATGAACATCTTTTGGAACTAGCTGATGGCTCTGGAACAAAATACTTTGTTCCAGCTAATTATGGGGAGCATTATGCTAGGTACAACCTTACGTTGCCGAAAGGAGTTAGCTGTCGGGGTGCAGTGACATCATTATTTACCCTGAAAACGCTACAGATTTCAACCCTGCTCCAAACTCAAATTATGGACAACCGCCCCTGCCTGGTGTGACAGAGGATCAGTTAAGAGGCAGAAGGAATTAACCTTTCATACTACAATGAATGTCATTCACCATGTCAAAAATAATGTTAAGAATAAAAAGTCATAAATTATTTTCAAGGTAATACAGTAGTTTGGTGGAAATGACGTAACGATCGATGAAGCCTGATACAGAAAAACATGTTCTATTATATCATAAATTGCCACTTCATTGACCAACACCGTCCGTTCCTGTATGCATTTGATTTGGATATTCCGACAAACCAAACTGTAAACTTTACCTGGAGAAAATGAATAGAAAAATTGTAATACTTGTTTACACTGCTGTTTCTAAATTCATTGGAAGTTGTGGTTTCCTGCTAGGACTTCACCCGTACAGACTTCCCATCCCTAAAGGAAACTACTTTATTCTTCCATCATCATCTCCAATTTGCATAATTTGGTTCTTATACGGTTGCGCCTTACAAACTTACTTTTTCCTAAACCATATCGATTCCCTGTACCAGGAGTCTATAGCATCCCCATACATAACCGACGTGATAATCTCTTTTGGTGCTGCGGTGGTTGAGTACTTAGTGATATTTCTAATTCGTCTCATATGTCTACTTACTGGGTTTAAGAGAGTGAAAATCATAAAAGTCATACAGTATCCTAAGTACTTTCAAAATGGGTACGAGGGTTTAAGTTTCTACTGGACGAGTGTTTTTAAACTAGCACAAGCGTTTACTTTGTTTTTTATGGGGTTTCGAGTAAAGCAGAATTATAGTGCAATGCGAAGTTGGTACGAGGCCTACAAAAATAACATGACAAGCCCTTTGGTTGAAGGACCAGTTTTCCATACTTATACTAGGGTTAAGTGGATCAATTACACTGTGGGTTATGGAATTGAAACTTTGAATCCCTTGGTATTAGAAGTCTGCTGTGGATTCTGTTTTGTCTACATGGAATATTTGTATATGGAACGAGAGCGGTTTTGGAAAGGATTGCTGAAAACTTTGGAAGCATTCAAGTGTGACTTTAGTAAACTTTCTCTTTACGTTAATGGAAAGAGGAGAATCAATGACATTGTGTTTTTAGAGGAGCAACTGGACAGTGCGATTGGCGGTTTTTTATTGATAATTACCTTAAGCTCGGTGATTATGTGTTGCGAGCAGTTATACACATTCATTGATGGATATCAAACAGGGGTTGTATCCTATTATTCACCAAAGGAAGCTCTAGTTGATGCATTTTTCTATTTTATAAGGTTGCTTCTAATCGCTCATGTTGGTCACTGTATGGCTTCTCAGCATCGTACATATCAACTTCAAGCGAAGAGATTGATACTTCTTCGATGGAATAGAGAAAACAACAGTTTGATGAATAGTTTTCTTGTAAGTACTACTAATAATAGCGATTCTCTGTAAACTTCGACTTATAATAACGATTCCTGGATAAAAAATACAGTTGTTTTTAGCTGCAGTATTTCATTCTGATTGCTTTTGCAGACATGCCAAGTACTTCATAGTTTATTTCCCCGAGACTGTAACTTGAAAGCACTTGGATTTTTCCAAATTGATAGGCGACTTTTCACTAAGGTATTTGAATGCCTAAAGGAAATAATATGGTGTTCTCAATTATTACATGGTACTTTGACTATAACTATAAATTATACAATACTTCTTTTGCAGTTGTTATCATCGATTATATCCATCTTAATCATTCTTTCACAAATGAAGACTGTTACGTTTATTTCAAGTAGTCCTTAGTTAGAGAAAGAGATATCATAAATTGCAGTGAAACTTTTTTTCTGCCTCTTTCACATGTCAGTTAGTTCATTAGTTTCTAAGTTAAATTCTAGTTTCCACTCAATTGTAACTGTGATTAGAATTCGAATGAGATTCTATCTGAATTGCTACATCATTTGAAAGGTATATTGCCTACACATCCTAATCAAATGAAAGCGTGTATATTGTATGCTTTAAGTTTCCCTAGAGCGTAATAATGGTATCCAATTTAGATAATGGGTTAAATTAATATCTCAAATTCATAGAATAGTGTTACACACTAGTACAATTAGGATAAATGAGCGCATTAACGACTTCAGAGGCTAAACTACTCTCTGAAACAACCCTCAAGAATTAAAATTGATTTTTCAAATGAATAGGGTTGATTAGATCGATTACCACAACACAAACTTACGATAAAACAGCATTTTCGCCATTTTTTCTTTTGGAAAGGTTTTATTAGACATAGGCTTAGTATTAAGAAGCAAATATAGATTTCTGATTGAGAAAGAATTCTAAAAACCTATCCGTTGGCTTTTATAATTGCATACTTTCAAGAAATATGACTGATGTCCGAAACTTCTTGGATACATAGAATAATTTTATAATAATAATAATAATAATTTGACTAAAAATGGCAATTTCTTTTGGCATAATGAATAACGGATTCCAGATTTTTCTGTTCACAAATTCCTCCAAACTCGTTTCATCCTTTGGCTTTATACTTGGACTTCACCCATACAAACTGCCAATCCCTACCGGAAACTACTCTCTCCTCCCGATATCCTCCCCATTGTGCGTAATTTGGTTCTTGTACGGTTGTGCCGTACAAACATACCTTTTCCTTAATCACATCGATTCCCTTTTTCTGGAGTCCATGCCATCTCCATACATTACCGACGTGTTCATCTCTTTTGGTGTAATAGTGGGCGAGTACATCGTCCGAATACTTATCCGACTCACGTGTCTGTTTACTGGTTTCAAACGAATTAGAATTTTAAAATCTGTGGAGTATTCCAAATACTTTCAAAATGGATGTGAGGGGTTAAGTTATACGTGGAAGAGTGTTTTTAAACTGGCACAAGCGTTTACAATATTTTTCATGGCGGTTGGAGTTAGACAAGAGTATGTTGCAATGTCGAGTTGGTATGAGTCCTACCACATGAATTGGACAAAACCTTTGGCTGATGGACCCATTTTTCATACATACACGAAATTTAAGTTGATTAATTACGCAGTCGGATTTGGACACGAAATTTCGGACCCCTTGGTGTTTGGAGTCTGCTACGGATTCTGTTTTGCTTACATGGAATACCTGTATATGGAACGAGAGCGATTTTGGAAAGGTTTGCTGAAAAATTTGGAAGAATTCAAGTGTGACTTTAATAAACTTTCTCTTTATGTTAATGGAAATGGAAGAATGAATGAGATCGTGTTTTTGGAGGAACAAATGGAAAATGCGATTGGAGGTTTTCTATTGATTATCACATCAAGCTCGGGTATTATACATAGGTGTTATGCAGTTGTACAAGTTTATCACTGGATATCAGTCATCCTATTATTCACCAAGTGAAGCTCTTATTGATGCAGGTTTTTATTTCATGAGATTACTTCTAATTGCTCATGCTGGTTACTGTATTAATTGCCAGCATCGAGGGTATAAACTTCAAGCAAAGAGATTTATACTTTTTCATAGAAATAAGAACACTAAATATTGGATAAATAATTTAATCGGAAATGATCCTGCAGACAGTTTGAAGCGAATAATGGTAGTCTCTGCGTTTACAATTTTACATATAACAAGTAAAAGGTTTGGCATGCATTGGCGAACATTGGAGTTTGTTGATTAAAATCTCTGGTATTTTTCTTTCCAGGGATATGAACTGCTGGATGGTTTGTTTCCCCGAGACAGTTGCTTGAAAGCACTTGGATTTTTTCAAATAGACAGACGACTTGTAACAAAGGTAGTTGGCATGAATAAAGGACACGAAGTGTTTTGCGCTTAATTATATAGTGCTTTTTAATATTCATAATCCATTGTATATGCCTTTGTTACAGATGTTATCATCAATTATTTCCATCTTAATTATCCTTTCACAAATGAAGACTACTACTACTACATTTATTTCAAGTAGCCGATCTTAAGAGAAAGATAGATTCTTTTTCTTTCTCTATAATAATTCCAAATCCAACAAGAATACCGCCTAGGTATATACTGTCATATTTTATAAAAAAGTGTTATTCAAGGATCAGGATTAATGATTAATATTGCATAATTGCGCTTTTTTTACAAATATAGAAGTCCATATTGATAAGACGTATGTTTGTGGATTTGTGAATAGACTTAAACATAATTTGTGTATGCCAGATAGAATATATACATAGGTACTTCGAAAAAGAAAAGTACGCTGGATGCAAATACAAAAGTAGTCTTCGACTGATAAGTTTAAAGTCAGACTTTGTCAGTTTGAGTTTGAGATAAACTTGAAGCCTAAGAATCGATTTGTAAATTTGTAAATACAAGTTCCCCATGCATATTTAATAAGTTCTTACCTGATATGCGTAACAACATTAGATACCATTCAAGCTTCTATTCAATGTCCATATGGCCGTTAATTTAATAGTGATAAACTTAATTGTGTACTCCAAGTTTTGTAACGGGCTACTTCTTCACTTGAGTGTCTGAGCCTGAACTCTGAAACTTTGGGGTGCAAAGCATAAACTAAACCCAACCAAATCGGTATCGTCCAATAATATGGTCACAATAATAAAATAGCATTAGAGCTTTCAATAATGAGGATGCACTTTTTAAGTGTAAATTGTTTAAAAGAGTCTGTGACAAGAAAAAACAGTGAAAAGAGAGCAATTTTAATCGAGTATTTTAAAAAAAAACGTCTCAGTAGCTTTATTAAAGGCACATAGATTTTGAGATTCAAAAAATAGGCATTTCCAAAAAACATGGGATTCAACCTGTTTTTCTCAAAACTTGGGTATATTGGGCTAGTTCTAGGACTCAATACAAAGTTTTCAACAATTAGATGGCCAAAGTTGCAAACGTTTGGAATCTGGATATATTCAATACTATTCCTACTCTGTCGAGTTTGTTTCGATTTAGAAGTTCTATTAAGCAAACATCATGGATACAATGGAAGCTTAACTGATAAGTACGGATCATTGACAGTCTTCGCTGTAGAAATGGGTCAGGAAATAGCTTTACGTTTAATATTTTTGTGGAAGCATAAAGATATTCAAAGATTAGTTAAAATTGTCACACATAATGATTCCGTGATTAAAAGTCCTCTTGAAAGTTATGGCTTTTATTTCCAGTTGAGTATAACATTCATCGGGCTTTGTTTTAAATCCATCATTTCGGTCTATGCAAATATTTGGGGTTCCAAACATACCCAGATCAAAGCCACCATAGTACCACCACAAATATTACTTTTGTTGCGAAGTCGCCTGAAATACGGTGCATTTTGGACATATTAAAAGGTCTCACGACACTCATGACCCTTGCATTTTTGTTTGGCGTGTTACACGTAGGATTTCGAATTACCGGATGTTTCTGTAATAAAGTCATAACGAAGCTTTCAGAACAGAAAATTCGGATCAAATCACACAACAAGTTAGATCATTACATTATAAGCAATGCAATAAGTAACTCAGGGCCAATTAACCGGCATGTTTCAACCACCTGTATTTACTTATGGACATATCGAAATGATGCTGAAAACATTCGTGAAATGTTCCAACTGATGACATCCGTCACTGGATCAATTTGTCTGGTTTGTGTACCAACAGCTACCGTTGTAACAATACTGAGGCTGTACAAAATGTTTGTTGGAAGTCCAGCCAAACTTTCTACCTGGAAGCACGCTGCGGAAGGCGTCATTACGCTAGCGATATTGTTTATCTTGTGTTGGTGCGGAGAACAATGGAAAAAGCAGGTACTTCCAATATAAAACACTAGAGCGGTTCAATTTATCTCGCAATAGTATTGCATCTCGCACAAACTACTATTCAATTTTTACACACTACAAATTAATTAACTATCTACAATCTACAAATGAATTGTATGTATTCTTAAAGATGACTCGGTGGTTCGAAGCAATGCAAAAAGCCCTCCAGGATGTCCAAAGAATGGAAGCCCTTGTTTACGGGCAAACTAAGTTCATCAATCAAAGCTGGATGGTAAGTTTAAGACATTGTTGTTGTGTATCCATTTGATAATGCAAATGACTTCCTCAATTAAATCAGTTTAGCATTTTCCTTTTGCATTTGAATATTTCCAAGACCAACTCGATTCTTGAAGTTTACTTGGACTGGGACTGGAAACTTTCAGGATGTGACTACTTCAACGTGGATTTCGAAANATGCAAATGACTTCCTCAATTAAATCAGTATAGCATTTTCCTTTTGCATTTGAATATTTCCAAGACCAACTCGATTCTTGAAGTTTACTTGGACTGGGACTGGAAACTTTCAGGATGTGACTACTTCAACGTGGATTTCGAAACGTTTACTTCAGTATGCATATAGATATTATAATACGTACCCTATGCTATGCTTGATATTGAAAAAATCCTGTAAACTCAATATTACTACCTTCCATTGCATTACTTCACACAGGTCATCGTGACGTTTGGGACTTACATGGTTGTCCTCTTGCAGTTCCATTTAATGGAGAAGTAACCAACAAAACTATAATTAATGCCCTATAATTTCCACTTACAGCATAGCAAGAGGATCAAACAATCAGACCAGACGTAGTCTAACGAAAAATATCAAAATGATTTTATGACTAACACCATTGTTTGCTTAGTAAAAACTGTAATACTAACCAAAATTCTTCTATACGATATCAAGTCAAAATTAATAAGTCAGTCAAATACAAAATATCAATAAAATACAAACTTAGTCTTGTCATTTTTACGTACATTCCATTTTCTACTAAAATTCATAATCCATACCTAATACATAACAATTGGAATTTGCGCAGGATACAATTTGTACAGCGGGACCAATATAAAATATATAGAACTACCTTAACTATTTCATCATCATACAGGTGACAGGAAGAAATATAATTCCATAATGATTGATCATTAATTATTAACTAAAGTAATGTTCACTTAATTAATAATCAATCATAAATCATTATCATTATGACTGGCAAGCAAGCTGGAATGGAACTGGAACGAATTTTGCTCTAGACTTTAGACTGCAAAACTGGATTGCAATAAGCATAGCATAGCAAAGGATGCTAGGGTATATGTGCATTTGCATTTCCATTTGGGATCTGGTAAATACATAGGAGCACATAGTCAGATATTCCATCTTCCACCAGCTGACTTGTTCATGCTTTCCATAAAATATAAGAAGTGGTCCAAGTTCCAAAAATATTTGTTTGTCAAGTATATGCTTTGGTTCAAATCACTTACCAAGAATCAAATTAATCGTGATTACTCATCATTAGTCATTGGAAGACTTAAAAATTATTTACTAGAGTTGTTTGATTTATAAACGTTTTTCTCTATTGTTTTCAGTTGTTGGTGAAAAACAATAGAATATTTTTGTCATTGTGACTTTAGTGGGAGGACTGTCAACCTTGTGCCTTGTGTAAAAAAGTATTTGAAGAATTCTGTGCTGGTTGGTTGGTGGTGGAAGGTTTATTGTGATTTAAGAATAAATTATAAATTTGTTTGGATTATATTACAGATAGGTGTTTTTGCTAAAGGAGGATGGGATCGGTGGCAGAGGCGGGGTTGATGTCATCTCCAGGAGAGAAGATCAGCAGTGTTCAGAAGGAAATGGAGGGTATGTCTACACCAGGAGGAGAAAATGGGGGTGAAGGTGAAGGAAATAGAGACATATCATCGGCTTCGTGTGAAAGTCTTTGTTACCAGCCAATTGTAACTTTTGAAGAGCTTATGGAGTATGGAAGAGGGAAGGATAATCACCAAGTGCTTCAAAATATTTGTAAAAGCAAACTCATTCCGTATTCGTCGAGTTTTAGCAAGTTCAAAATAAGTTGTAATGGAAAAGGGAGGGAGGATGGTAAGACTCCGTTGACTCTGGTGTGTCATGATTTGAAAGGGGGATATGGAGATGATAGGTTAGAAGGAAAAGAGGTTATATTTTGAAGAAATATTGGTAGTGGGGATTGGAAGAGGTATAATTTTGGAGATTTTTTGATGTTGTTTAAGGTTTGTGGTTGGAACTAGCAACGTGGAAAACTATACATATCGCCACTGGCTTCTGACTGATATTTTTGTATACTTTGCACACAAGTTTGTAACGATTCCTCCAATTGGGTGGGTCAACGCTGCCCATTCTCATGGTGTGAAGATTTTGGGTAATGCATAAGCAAATAACTTGTATTCCATTGAAGACAATATGGATTCCGGGTTTTAAATTAGGTTTTAAATATCTCAGGTACTATAATCACGGAATGGGATGATGGTGCAGCTCTCTGCGCAAAAATACTTGCTTCGGAAGAATCAATTAGTGAGACAGTCCAAAAGCTGTGCCAAATCAATGAAGACTACGGCTTTGACGGTTATTTGTTAAATATTGAGAATAAGTTGGAAAGTACCGGACAAGTTGAGGGAATGACAAAATTTGCAAAGCGGTTAACAGAGGCTCTCAAGAAGTTGTCTTCCAAAAATTTAGTCATTTGGTAAGTTTGAAGTATGTACGGTTATATGTAGTTTATAAGTTTGCTAATTTAACGTGCCTAATAATATAATCTTATGAAATACTCTGTTGGCTAAACTTTCTACATAGGTATGATTCGGTGACAAAAGACGGGGAACTTAAATGGCAGGATGCATTAAATGACAAAAACAAGTATGCATTCTGATAAATTGAAGCATGTAGCCAATGCA
>JAHZNG010000373.1:0-21978 GCA_027744375.1 Orchesellides sinensis
GTTGGGTAGGAGACCCAGGTAATCGGTAAACAAGCTTTTTTATTTTTATTTTTGATCACAAATTCTTCCCATTTAAATGTATTAAGCCGTCTATTCTATACGTTATAATCTATGGGTATTAGGTATTCCCATCATGTTTACATGACATTTAACATTTTGGCACTTGAAGAAAACATCCTACATTAGGGAGAAGGGTAATGGAAGTAGATAATGATCGTTTTTAATTTTATTAGGAAATATGGATGGCCTCTGTAACTGTGAATGGCAATTAAAAAATTAAATTACTAATGTCATACCCACTCTTGCCTTTTGACAGATGTGACAGCAAATATTCATTGACACCTAGACTGAACGTTGGTTACTGATAAATCTTTTATCGAAAATCTGACGGTGATATGAAAACGATTATAAAATGACAAATTGGCATTTCATGTTTGCTCACATATATTTATGTCAATTGCTTCGCCTATTTTTACACACATCAATTATTTTATCTTGTTTCTGATATATATCAAAAAGATTTACGCATGCATATAATTTCCATTATAAGTGTGTGTAATATACACACAGCACTGAAAAGTCAAGATGCAAAAATTATGATGGTTATCTTCAAGCACTCCGACCTGGGACCCTATTTAAACCGATGAGAGTCTGCCGAATCTTCACTTGCTGCTCTCCTCACTCACCTGAACACTTCTCCAAATCGAGTAAATCTGTTCAACATGAAGGCTATCCTTGTTGCCGTTCTCTTCGTCGTTGCAGGCGTTTCCGCAAGGAGCGCAGTGCAACAGCAAGACATTCTTGCCGAAGGACCACGTTGCCGTAAGTCTAACAAACTTGATGGACTATTCATTTTGTGGAAATTTTTTGTTAAATATTTACTAATTGGATTTACCTGTTAATTTTGTAGCACTTCCCGATCCACTCAACTCTCCTGGACCAGGCCCACTCAACGTCACCCTTGACCCAGTTGCTCTGATTACTGAAGGAAGCTTCCGTGGGTATGTCAACTACCAGTTTGAGATTTCTTTAAAACACTGTCATTTACATTACTGCATTGCTAACTAGTAATCCATTTTGTATCACAGAGACCTTGTCGCCACTGGTTTGTCCACCCTTACCTACAAGGTTGACATCAATGCTCTCCTCCTTACAGCTTCCTTCGAACTCAACATTGCCGGAACCGTTGCAGCTGAAACTACCTATGAAGCAAGTGGCTACCTTGATGCCCGTCCATTCCGTCAAGAAACCATTCCATCTGGTAACTTCACTGGAAGTGGAGCCGCTAAGCTCTCTGCCACCAACGTTCAACTTAAGGGACGTGCTTCCCTCTGGGTCAACGTTATCGGAAACAAGGTTACCGTCTCCAACCTCAACCTTGAGACTGTCTCCTTTGATGCCATCTCAATTGATCTCGGAGCAACTTTCACCATTGGAGGTCAAACCGTTGACTGGGCTGACTTGAGGTAATATAGTAAATCAGTGATTTGTCATTCACGATTATTACGTTTGGAAATTTTATACCTAATCTTGCAACTTTTATGCCATTTGTAGCGCCACCTTGAAGGCCGATTTCGAGCAAGATTGGGGAGCCAACAAGAACGCCATCACCGAGAAGATTCGTCTTGCCGCCAACAACATCATTGGAGTAAGTCATTTTTAAAAATTCATACACAGGTTTAGGTTTTCCTTGCCGCATTTAGCATAATGCTTATCTATAATCTTTCGTTTTGCTACATAGAAATACACCCTTGCTGAGCTCATCGAACTCATCGGTGGAGGTGGTGGTGAAGAAGAGCCATGCCCAACCCAAGCCCCAAGACTTCACTAAATATTTCAGTGAATTCTTAATCATTTCTTTCCCTTTCCATCAAATAAAATGTCTACCTCTCTAATTGCAAATCTGTACATGCTGTAAAAAATTATAACCGTCTGTGATACTCAAAAAAACATTAGGAATAAACCATTCAACAGAAACTTTACAAAAACACTTACAGCTTTATACTATGAAATAATTAATATCAATCATGCAACCTCAGTTTAATTTCATGAGAGTACAAAAAATCCATTTTTGCATATCCAAATAGCATTCGTTCAGGTAAGAACAACTTTTTTATTATTCGCTCAACGAATTTGGTTTTCAACATATTTCCCCAAAAGTTACTGAACAACATGGAATTTGCATTTTCTGCATAATATATTTATATACACATACATAATAATAAGTTACACTTATTGCAACACCGTAAATTTTTCAACAATTATAGTAGCCTAGCTGAAATGCAGCTTTGAAGTAAAATAGTGCTTTAAAATAGATTTTACGAATGAGAAATATGAGCCTGAGCTAAAACATTTTGAAAGATTGGTTGAGTGATTTTTTGACACATGTCAGAAAAATAATTTAACGAAGGACTACAGTGCGATTCTCTAAAACTTTTTTTGTCTATTTGTCTATTTTTTATACTCCGTAAGGCTCGTTACACATATGATGTAGCTGAACTATGTTAAATCGTGCACCACATACATACATATATTGATGATACATAATTGTAATTTGAAAGATATATATCGTTTTTGCGTAAAGTGCATTAAGACAGTGCGTGTTTCAGTGAAGACTATAGAGTGATGTAAATTAAGTTGATTGCATCCATAATAGTGATACTACAGCTAAACTAATTTACAATAGTTGAAGATGAAATAGAATTGAATAGATCTTTGAAATACATATATGGTTCGTAACGCTAAAAGTTAATTACATATATTCCGTTAAGTTTGCTCTTTGTGGTTCAGGTGCACATGAAACAATTTAAAAACTAGGTATACATACAGCAGAAGTTTTGAGGGAATAAAACTCTCCATGTTGTATAAGGCATAAAAGGGAAACACTTCGTTTACGGTTTGAAGAATAGTGAAGACATTGAAAACAGTATGTGTAGTTTCTAGTACATTTGTATACAAGTATTACAACAATTCATTTTAAATTATTTTTAATTTTCTCCTTCACCGAGTAAGCCTCTGTGTATATTATACGTTGCATTATAATGGATAGTAAAATGAAAGAACGAACGAATTTAAAGACATATATCCAAGAAGTACATGAAAACAGTAATGAAACTTTCAACAACATTACGCACCAATAATACGTATATTATAATAGGATACTTTCGATGATAAGGACAAAATTTTCAACTACTTACTACTTATATTTTCAAACAATCATCAAGTTTATTTGCTAATAAGTAACGTATTTTTAAAGACTATGAAGGTCAAGACAAGATTTGGACTTTCCGGATGAGCCACGAATTGACATTAGTTTATCAATGAGACGCTGAGCTAATTTAAAGGATGAAGTGGCCGTACCAAAATTAGCAAGAACGCGGCTATTGCTCCGCTTCTTCCTTTGACGCTGTTGCTGATGAGCTAAGTTTCCTTTTGTAGTGGTGGATGAAGAGGAAGAGGAGGAAGATTTTGAGATGGCAACTGATGTGGATGATGAGCTGGATTCCCCTGCAGATGACTGATTTGCTTCCAAGTACTTCTGGTGACGTAAGTGGACTTGGGTAGTTAGCCCTTGCATCAAGTTATCCACGCCCAAGTCTAAGGAGGCTGAGACTTCAATGAATTTACAACCGTGAAGGGTAGCCAGATACTTTCCCTCTGTTAAACACGGAAACAATTACATTATAGAGAATGGCTTGATACTTTTATATATTGTGTATAAGGACCAGGTTGCAAGATAAATTGTCATTGGTACCTTTTGTTGAGACAGCACGAGACCTTTCCAGATCTGTTTTGTTTCCCACAAGAATTACGATTCGTGGTCTAGCACCAACACCAACCAGCTCCAAGTCATTACTTCTTCCAGATCGTTTTGTACTGTTTTTAAGGGTGATGTCACTGAGCACATCTTTAGCAAATTGAAAACTTTCACGGTCCGTGACGGAATACAGGATGAGCACCGCATCAAACTTGTAAAGGTGGCTAACCTGTCGGTCATATTTAGACGAATTGGCGAACTACGCTTTTTACTCAAAACAAGGTTCGATATTTTATGCAAGTTGAATATGTTTCTAAATAAGGCCTATAAACACTTACCGCTGAATTTTGTTGATGAAATATACGTAAGGAGAAGTCATATTGCAGTTGCTGCTTCAAATCAAGTTTTGGCTTGTATAAAATAGCGTTTCCTCCATTGCATAGGTCCTCTAAAAAACAGAATAGTTTGTTTTAAAACACAAAGCGGAAGAAAGTTAAGATGATGTATAAATATGAGGCGGATGTTATTATAAAAAATACTTCAAAGGGTGCTTGCAATAAAAAGTTCGCAATTAAAAATATAATCTTATTCCGTTTCTTTTTATTCGCATGTGGATAATAAAGTTTTCATTGTCGAAATAAAAAATAGGCATACCTACATATATATTATTTTGTATAATATACATACTTTGTCATGTTTGTACATATAAGCCAGTAATGGAATTTTCCACCACCATCATTGAATTGGTACTCCTGCTCAGGAATAGTGTCTAGTCTACCCCTATTAAAGCACACATCCACACAAACTTTCTTTTGCCTGTAACAATAAATGTATCCCCTATCTAGTCGCCTTGTCTTTAATTTTTGTTTACTTAAAAGAAGTGTCATATAGGAATTCCCCGGTGGAAAGCTACTTGTAACTTTCTTTCTGCCTGACTTCTTCTCCACCTCTACAAATCAGAATGTGGTATGCTGCACAATAGGAGTAACCAAACAAAGTTGGGGGTAAACCGAAAATAGCTAGGTAACAAACTAACCACAAGACAGCTACATACATAGTCCAATATCATAGTCATACATATCTTCAGGAGTAGCACGTGCAAACGGTGAACTACTTTACGGAACTTCGTAAAGACAAAAAACAACAAAGAAATATAGCATCAAGTAAACTAGAAAATAGGTAAAGAGGCCCTTAAGGATTAGTGAAAGCAATTCCATTCTCGATCAAGCAAACCATATGGTTGAATTCAAGCAAGTAAATCCATTGTTTCTGTTATTTTATAGATAATACATGCATTCTGTTAATCAGCAGAGAAAGTAAGGTAAATTTGAAATGACTCGGACTTGTCACTTGCTAAGATACCCACATGCAAATACATTGTGTGTACTGCTATACAAGCAAGCAATATAGCAAACAAGCTCGCTGTTAATTAAGCACATAAACACAGATTTATTTATGAGTATTCCATCTTCGGGAATACAAAATGTTTTTACATAGCAAACTAAAAATGTATTGCAAACGAATTTTGGATTATATTCGTGCAATTGCTTATGAGCAATGCTATAATCAACTAACTTGCACAATCGGTTGTTGACAAAATGTCTTAATGGCTTATTGGCTAAAACAACAGAAGGAAGCTCTTTATTAGTAACTTTTATTTTGTCTTTGAGTTCATTATGTATCACTAAATAAATAACACAGTTACATACATGTTCCACATCGACCAGGTCATGTCATACATTTGTCTTTTCTACACATTTGCCTTGATTGCCGAAACTTCTACACGTGTCTTGCCTTTCACCTTTCTTTCATCCTAACCTTAATACAGTACTGCATACGCACTTTTCTATAAACGTACGCCTTTTGCGTGCAAAAACTACAAACTAGTAATGTGTGGTTCTCTTTGAACATAAAAACAATAGGCAGAACAAAGAATGACAAGTGGATGTGCATGTACATAGGTACAGTTCAAGTTTATTGATGTACCTTTTAAAGTATACATAACTGTGGTCTAGTTTATAAATGGGTACAATAACTTTCTTTCATAACTTGTTTTTCCCATTCATTTTAAACTGTAAAGGCAACGAATAGTATAACTGTGCCGATGTGACATTTTTACCTCTTCTTACCCAAGACTTTTAAGTTCCTACGCACGTACGCATCTATCATATTTTATGTAGACAATGAACATCCTACAGCTGAACGAAGCTAATGTTTGGGTACGTATTTCTAAAAACGCTGATGACTACTCTAATTCTGTTTTTTATACTCAGCATATTTTTACAACTCTTTCACCCAGGTGTAAAGTGTGTACAGGTATATACATACCTACATAGAAAGAGGTATATTTCACATTCACCATGCTTGATTTCTAGCACGCACTTCAATAAAAACGAAACAATATCCCGCATTATATTATCAGTTCACACAAGAACGAAAATTCGTCCTTTCCGTCTATACTTTTTTACAGTGGCAAAAAATAGGGCAGCCCAAGAGTGGGCTCTAAAAGAATTAGCATAACACTCACGTGCGTGTACACACAATACAAACGCACAATCGACCACAGATATAAAACTGGGTTTGCGTTTCTAGGTTGAGTGCCAAAAACCACAATTGTCAAGTGTCATCGTCATCATCATATTATGCATAAAATTGCGTAGCTCTATAATAAGTCCTCTATAAATGTTGTAGACGTCACCACCAATAACTTTTGCTGAGTTGTTTGAATATATAATTCAATTATATTGCCAAAACATAAAAGACTACCACATTTTCCAATGAACTGTACATAAGAGATTCATAGTTTCTAACAAATGAAAAACAAATCAAAAAGTTTTTCATAAAAATATTGCATTATATCAAACTTCCCAAAGTTTTTATAGCCAAATTTGTATCGACACATTGAAATCAGCAACGAAAATAAGCAAGAAGAAACTAATAGAGCAACTTTTACATTGAATTAAAACTTTCTCCCATCAACACCAAAAATTTCAAACTGTGTAAATGTAAGCAACATCATCTTTATAAAGAAAAAGGATGGGTTTCATACACGCAGTACTATACGCATGTTATTTATAGCTGTTTTGCCACAAGATTTTTTTGACCCACTGACTTGAAGAAAGTGGAAAGTAGAGCAATTTACTGCTTTATTGTATTATATACTGTGGCAACTTATGCGGGTTGCTTATCACATAAGCTTATTACATTAATATCCTCATATCTGTGGGAAGATCTTTGGAGGGGAACATGTTCCTCTTGTTATGTGAATACGCACGCAGCATCCCTTATAGTGTTGGCGTTGACTTAACTTATCCGCCCTGGAGAAAATACGAAACTATTTCGTTTATGAGGATGACTCCATCCGTTAGCTTCAGCTGTTTGGAGTGGAATGCATAAGCATAATAGAGCAAATGAGATTTTTTTTTGCTACTTCCCTTTTCTGGCAATTTTCCCTCTCTCAAGTTAACCTCCCTGATGGAATTATGCATGATAAATACTTTTACATTCATGAACTAGAGCAGTCCTGACACAAGGATTTAAGCATTTTAAGGAGAACCCTCGCCCTGTGTACACGCACGTACGCATGTAGCTTACTAAAACAAACAAATCCTCTTCAATTACGGACTATGGCTGTAATACATTAAATTGGATGATGTACATATATTGTATACAACTTTCTGTTTATGTTTACTTATAGGGTTAGGCTGGTCTCCTATTCCTATGATGCCTTGTATGGTAACAACTACCGTGTTGGGAAAATAGGGTGTGCGTATGAATAATGACATATATACTACATAGAGAAAGGATGACATGACGGGAGCCGGAAGCTATTTTATGGCGTTATATGACAGTTGAAAGTTTTTCACGAAAGAAATGACAGACTACCATGAATGATGCTCCTTTACTTTTTTGTGTGGTCTCATGTGCCCTTATACATGTATACATACAGTTTTTAGTTTAAAAATCCTATTACCAAATTGTATGTATAAATGAATTTTACAAGTTTTACGTGAGTACGGATATGTTACATATTTTATTCCTGCTACCAAATAGGATGTGCCTTATTAAATTGTCTTGTGGGATTGCTTCACTTTCACTAACATATACATTGTACATTTTCTTCTGTAGCCCACTGCCCTAGATCCTTATCAGGAAAAGTAGGACTCGCTCATGAGCTCCTTCTGTCACAATCATCAATCAGAAACTAGCAACTTGAGACGATGGCTAAAAAATATAAATTTCAAGAATGTTCCACTGGTAAAAATTTAAAATGAAATGTCGTATTCAAGCCTAAAAATATCTCTGCAATAGTAATTAGAATCACTGCGACGATAAAGATTCCAGTAAGGAAATTTTGGTACTCAATAATTTCTCTCGCGTTTTCTCATTATGGAAATAAAAAGGTACTATGCTAAAAATAGAATTTTATAGGTTTGCGTGCAAGCCAATTACCAAACTTAGTTTGCATAAATGGTCTTAGAAGCCCTAAAAAGAAGAGAGTGCGTATATTACGTAATGGCTTACGCACATTCTATCCTAATTGAAGTTTTGTACACCTTCACATGCATCTTTTTGATGACACACGTGCAGGACAGAGTAAAGTAATAATAAAAATATATGCTACATGACTATACTGTACGTGAAAAAATTACGATGAGATGAAATTACAGAAAGAGGTCAAATTAATAGTTTTATGTGTTATACATGCGCATACTTTTGCTAAAGCCAAACCATACAGCTTCTATAAGGTCCTCCAATTTACATCAAAATCATCCAGCTGAACCGACAAGCTGTGAGGAGCAACTGGTTACACAGAATGACAGACTACCAACAGAATTAAAGTAGGATTTACGAGATTAATTTTCTCATTACGACAGCCCATAAAACAATAAAACCCAGCGAGAAAGAATGAATATGCGTGTGTGCGTAGCATTTACAAAGAAGAAAAACAAATAAAAAAATGTGTGTCAGACACTATGTTCAGTTTATTAGTGGCAGACCAAAGGCGCGTCATAATACTAATACCTCGACCTCATGCTTGGTTTTATTTTATGAATAATATCACACTGAAAAATAAATGGTGAAGGAGTTTATTGTTCTTTTAATTAATGTACTTTCTAAAATATTTAAAAAAAAGTACATAAGGAAAATGCGTACGCACGCAACATAGGATAGGATGAATATGCATTAAATTGTATTGCAATGTGTTATACATAAAAATATGCCGAAGAGCGTCATAGGCTTGAGAAGAGAGAGCACTTCCACGTGGAGGTGCTTCCATTTGTCCTATGTTCCCACGGTCTGTGGCCTTGAGAATGAAGCAAGAGACTAGAGAAAGCCTTTCTTTAAGTTTAGCTACATCCTAATAAGTAAACCAAGCCAGTGAAATGCTAGCAACACTCTTAAAAGTATATGATGTTTACATTGCGTTATGCGTAAACCATGTGGTTCTAGTTTTAACACAGCTC
The DNA here is from genome assembly GCA_027744375.1 of Orchesellides sinensis. Taxonomy (NCBI): domain Eukaryota; kingdom Metazoa; phylum Arthropoda; class Collembola; order Entomobryomorpha; family Orchesellidae; genus Orchesellides; species Orchesellides sinensis. The sequence goes on from JAHZNG010000373.1 coordinate 9,226, forward strand.
TGCAAACAAAAGTCTATATAGTAGCCTAGACTGGCACGTGAATTCATAATACAAAATAAAATTTGAACGACTGTTGCTTGCTTGTTACGTAACTTGTATGATAAGATGTGTCTCAACTAAGCTGTCCTCTGTGAAAACTTTTTATAGCGGAGATCATTCAAATAAAATAGAGATTTGGGTGGAGAAGCAGTTTTATGAATGTCACCCTCGGGAAGATATACCATTTCAAGGAAATTACAGAGCGATTACAGATAAATAGTTAGTGTTATGGTATAGAGGTCATCCATGTCTGAAATTTCTTTCGCTTTCACAAGCCATAATAAAGCAATTTTTCAGAGATAACTTTAATATGCAACATGATATCAAAACAAAAATTGGGAAAGTTGTATGATAACTGAATTCCGGGTCAACATCTAATGATTCCCAAAAAGGTACTTTTTGTGAGACCTTTACAAACGACAAATGTAAACTAGGTAAACCTATAACTTTCTTATGGCTTTGTGTTATCTTAAATTAAACCATGAGAAGCTACCTTTTTAACAATTTTGAATTGTTATTGTGAATAGGACTTCGATAGAACATCTAAAAAGAAAGGATTCTATAGTTTTTTTCTCGTTTTTAAATAAGAACCGATGTGAAATGGGAGTATACAAAAATAGGAGTAAAAACAGTAATTTTGTGTATACGAATTGAAGGCTCAAATAAAGGATGTTTCGTTTCCAATAATGTAGCTGTAAACAAGTGCCCTTAATTGACCTCATGTAAGTACCCTTCTATTTCCTATCCGTGGCTTTACTTGTTCACAAAAGTTGTGATGGACTTCCAAAGGATCGTTGTTGGTTGTTATTAGCCGTATCATTAAATTTGGAACAGAAGGATACTCCTATCAACTCCTCGAGTAAACACCATGACAAGAATTACATTCCACCGTAGCAAACCAAAGCTTCATATTATCATCATCAACACACCATCCACTTCACCCAAGCCTAACTGCCACCGCGTCCCACAAGAAGGATACTCCTATCAACTCCTCGAGTAAACACCATGACAAGAATTGGAATTGGAAACCTCTAAAAATCTGGGTTATTCCCTAACACTGTATCCAATTCCCATCTTCCTCTCATTCAGATCCTATTTCAATTATAAAAGCAATAAGAGCCTTCACATAGTAATACTCACGACGGCCCTATTGTTTAAAAAACTTTTTATTACTTTTAAGCCATTATATTTCCTTCTCTTCAAGCTACATATGTGGTGCATTATAGGATCTTGTATAAAGTGTAAACTAGAGCATTGCGAAAGTAATCTTATCCGCCTCATGGATTAATGCACACACCATCATATAAATGTGTGCGTAGATTGTGAAAGAAAAGGTAACATTATAGCTTGTTCTCTCAATAAAACACAAAAACAGGAGAACCCTTAACGACTATAAAAAAGCCATAACCCTTCTAGGTATTCTTTATACACGTCTGGATGCCTGCCTAATAAAATTTTATACACGTTAAAACTTGTGAGGTTTCTTCCACTTCGTCTAGGTTTAGATTTACAGTAAGTTGGTATATATGAACCACAGAGGAATGTAAGGTGCGCAAGGGAAAACATTGCATTAAGAAGAGTTCATCAGAAAGTGAAAGCAGCGTGTTGTGTTACGCACAACCTATAACTATCTACACCTGTACATCTACGCACACAATTGAGCCTATTCGGAAGTTGAGTTATGTACCAATTGAGAACCTCCACGCTTACCTATATTACATCACCGTTTTCTTCTCGACCTACTTGCTCACATAAGGGAACATAATACTATTTTTGTAACATACATATCAAAATAGATGGAATATCAGTCAAGTACAGGCATATATGCTTTAACGCTATAAACCCCAAAATAACACAGTCCAATTGTCTACTTCCCATTTTAAGCCTCCTCCTCAATGAATGAATGAATGAACCCGAGTGAACTACGCCGAGTGCGTGATGATGTACCAAAGCACGCAAGATTTTTTTTGAATGAACGACGAGAAGGAGGTAGAAGGGAGCCACAGCAGTTTAGATAGAGAGGAAAGGCAAGGGTTTGTGTTGTACATAGGTAGAGAGCTAAAGGGAGTACAAAGAGAAAGTCAATAAGAGAATGGTAAGGCCCACGGCACGTGTCGTCCAAATATCTAGGTCTCGCTAAGTCTTTTCTTGTACACAGAGCAGAAGTGCGTGCCCTATATACGCATCTCTAGACTATGGGAAAAAAGTAGGAGAAAGGAACATTTTTAGCATGATTTGGTAAACTGAGTTGAAAAGTGCGTGCCTGCGTGAAGCTTTTATGTGCGTATGTACTATATATATAGTACTATTGCTTTCTCTCTATTTTCCCTTTCCCCTTCCCCTATTTCCTTTCCTTTTTATAGAGGCTTTTTATAGGATATTATGTGTGACGATGATGATGCAAGAATTGCTAAAGAAGGGGAAACAAACTATGTATAAAGAGGAAAATAATCAAGAGAAAAAAATAGGAAGGAGAAAAAGTTGGGATGTTTTATGTCTTGTTTGCTATGCTAGTATGGCATGAGTGACTGTCTGCAAGTTTTTTATGTAGTTTTTCTCTGTACAAACTACATCCATCAACTACCAAAGGCCTATTGTGAATGGAATCTTTTACATGCATTCTTTCCGTTTGCTTACACATTCCGTTAAATTTTTTTCTTCTCCTTTGTGTGGGTTTAGAATGAGCATACTTGGAGCATTATCTCGGCCATACGTACAGCATCCTACAATACAATGATTCTTGTCAATGACCATGAATACCAGATCACAACAACTGTGTTTACAACTTCTTTTGATCAATTGAGATCATCTAATGGTATGATGGTATGTGTACCGTGTATCCGAAGAAATCAGGATAAAGGCATGAATCTTGAAGAAGGGTAACATCCTCATTCTTATTATTACTTCCCTTGGAAGATTTATAGACTATAATATGTTATGAACATATTTTTTAACTTTGTATACGCAAAATGATACTGCTTTATCTATTTCAGGATGAAATCATTACGCAAGAATGAGAAAGCAATTTGACCCTGTTATGACTTTCTCAATAGTTGTTAGTGCCTTTTTATTTGGATTTATTTTATAGGTCAACTGAATCAGTTTAAGTATTTCCGGATCGGGTACTTTTTACAAAAAGATAATGTATCCATTTCTAGGTCGATTCATGTGATAAATGATGCGAAATGCAAAATTGAAAAAAACATGCTAAATATATGTGCTATCAGGTTACTAAAAACTTACGATCTTCATCTTCTTCCAAATCACTCCCGATTCCGGGGTCACTTCCGCTGCTCCCTCCTTTACTAAAGTACTCTGCTAAAGTGGCTTTGCCCACGTTGGTGCTTCCAACAATGACAACGTCATAACATACCTTCTTCAACTTAGGTTTGTTAGACTGAACTTTGTCTGTTGAAGCGGAGTCTGGGGACTCTGGCGTTGTAGTTGTGGCGTCCTAAAAAGAAAGAAGAATATATTAATTAATATTAATTACTAATGTAAACACAGCCATTTTACGGTTCAATTTTTTAACCTTTTTGAGCTGGCGGGATAGCTGAGCAGTAATGCCACAACTGGGCATCGACAAAGTCCGGTGACGCTTATATGGACTAACTTTTTGTTCCTTTTTTGGCGACCCAGATGAGGAGCTGCTTAAACTACTAGTACTGGTGGAATATGGTGTGACAATGGAGTGATTTGAAACACGTCGATATCCTATTAGGAAAAACCATCAAAATATTTAAAATCTATTAAAATTTCACTAATCATATATAAAGTCACTGACAAAACTCACCTGAAGATCTTCGTCTACGAACTCTTTGCTGTTGTTTCTGCGCCCATTCTGAGCTCATATAAGCTGTTGCCGAGGTAAGACTGAAACCCCGTTGTCTTCCTCGACCTTGTACGCTGGATTTTCTCACAACCTCCGTTTTATCACGCTGTTGCTGCTCCTGCTGAGAAGCTAGTCTCAAGCATCTTCCTTGTGGACTTGCGGAACTGCATCTTCTAATTGTAGTCTGGGTGCTTCGATCAGGAGATTGTTGATGATGCTGAATTGGTACTGTGATTGATCTAGAACGCTGTTGTCGGTTACGACTTCCATCATCCAACAGTTCGTCATCATCTTCCATATACCTCCCTCCATGAGAGCCTGCCACTGGAAGGAGGAGGGATGATGCTGACGGAACCTACGGAACAAAGATGATTAATAATTATTATGATTATGATATTTTTGGAATTACAGGTAATTAATCTCCTTTTGTCCTTACCTGAAGTAGCTTATTATTGCTGCCATATCGATGGACATACTGCTGAGAAAGATAGCTTCGGCCACTTGCATTACTACTTCTGGATGAAGAGCACATAACAGGATAGAACAGATCGCAAGAGTCACCATAGTCAATACTATCTTGCGACGTAATGATATTTATAAACTCCTCATTGAATTCCGCTGGACTTGGGTACTTTTGAGGAGAAGCTCCAGAAGACTTGGACTTTTGACGCACTTTAGGATAGCGAGACTGACGGCTTTGATGCTCACCCTGTTGCCTATTGACATTACCCAATATATTCGAAGCGGAGAAACTACTGGCAGTAAATGTGAACACGGGATGATTTGAAGATGAAGTCGTTGACGGAAAAAATGGATACGGATCGTCAGAAATGACGTGCCGAGGTCTCACAGCAATGCCTTGGTGTCCGGGGGAGTTTGATGGGGATACTTGCTGCTGACGGCGCAGCATGCTGAATTATGATGCTTTTTGTTAAGACAAGATTAATTTTTCGTTAATTTTAATGTAGTTTAGCGAAGTCCTAATCACTAAATCAATTAATTTAATTTCAAGGCCTGTAATAAATTACGTGATACTATTTGAAAGAACTTTGTATTTTTAAACTACTTCTTGCATTGACGTTAGGATGTTTTCTGTGTTGTAGGTTTGCCAATTTTCATGGAAGTAACGTCAGAGAAAGGCATAGGCCGACTGATGAACAAAGTCTTTGGAGCTATTCATGTTATATACAAAAACCAAGTAAGCACGCACGAAAGACATTCGCTAGAAAAGGATACACACAAAAGAAAGTGAAAGAAAGTACAGCATACTACTTTCTCTCGCTACAACTTTCGTTCGTTCCCCTTTTCCTTTCTGTTTACATTCATGATTTCTTGTATCTGCGGAGAAAATGCGCAACGCAACAGGAAAAGTGCGTGAGCCTAAGAGACTATACCTAGCTATTTTGGTAGAATGCTCATCTTCCATATGCATATGGGAATGGGTATTCCTGCAAGAGACTTTATATTAAGTTTGTAAAGTTTGTATAATCCAAATTGCTTGCTGTAAGAGAAAGTGGTGTGGCTGAAATCATTCATCTTTCTAGCGTATGCATACGCTATGAATAAGTTTGAAATTTCAAAAACTTTCGTGACGTTAGACAACATATATTATATGTAAGATGTATATAGCTAAATACATAATATACATAAGAAATGCATTCAGTATAGAGTATACCCATACATATTTTTTGTTATCAAGGCACACTCCCATTCTTCTTGTTTCCATTCTGAATAAATATGATGGAGAATTTTAAGTTTGGAGAAACCAGTCAGCAACAGAAGAGAGATGTACGCACTTGAAAGAGCGTGCGAGTAAACTGGTACATACATAAGACATGTTTATATACGTTTCTAGGAGTATTTTATAAGTCTACGCACGTAGGTTCCTTTCTGGAATACGCACCGCCACGTGGAGATCGTTTTTTCCAGCTGAAACCTAGAAAGCCCTGCATATGACGATGATGGTGATGGTGGCTAATATTTATGTTCGTAGATATACATGTACTTTCACATAGTTGATTGTGTATATAAATACGTAACATATGTACCTTCATAAAACGAGCTATCTTTAAAAAGTTATGTATATATGTGCGTGATAAGTAGAAGAACTATTTTTGTACTAGTATGTATATATGCGTATATTCATTCTTTTATATGCTTACGCACATTTGACCTACCTTTTTCCAATAACCTAGTCTTAGTCTTGTACTGGCAATTGTATAAATATAAAAACAGCTTGAGTGAGATACATACTTATATATGTGGATGTGGAGGCTCTTGTTGTTGACTTAGTATGTATGCATATTATTCCTGCATGTCGCTTGTGGTTGTGAAGCGATTGTTCAAAGTTTTTTATGTAACGCTTACAACAAAGCTAGTTTTATTTTCTCACAATACAGCTACGTACATGCTTGTATGGCTTGATTCACTCACCAAAGCTTCGTTCAGGAAATCGACCAGCTTGTGAGGACATAGGTGATGTCAAATAAGCAAACATGAGGTGTAACTGAAAGACAAAAAGGACTGATAACAACAAATAACAAGAATGATCAAAAAGTCTTAGCCAGCTTAGGGTTTTAAAAACATTCTCAACTTTCATTATGACTTTATCTATTTTGTCTATTTTACTCTCTCTGCCTGCATAATATCTGTTTTTTGCTGAACAATCCAGCTAACAGTTTTTTGGTAATCAAATCGACAATCGACACCACGGACTACTAAAACCGCTTGTATCAGTACTCTAACAAGCCATTAATATACACCAATGCTAGAACAAACAAACAAGATACATACATAAATCGGTGTAGTAAGATGTATTTGTATAAAGGAATTCGCACATACGCGAACAAACAAATAACGCTCTGGAATATGTTTTGCAGGATTTTTATGCTCCACAGTCTTGTTAGCTACATGGGCTTCTACTTCGGCAAAAATCTTACAAACAAGTTGTTGCATAAAAATATATTTTCCCATAATACATTCCCACTTTTTCAGAAACACAATAAGTATCCGTGTGTGATAATAAGAGGAGAAACCAATAGCTTTAAAAATGATTTACAATACAGATTCACATGTAAGACTTGCTTGCTCACCTAATTATTAACCAGCAGAGCAGTTCTAATTATTTCACGTGGCTATATATAAAGGTAAAACAAAAAAATATTACATGCACACCTCCCTCATCCACATCCTTGTCAGTTCCATATGAATTTCTAGGTATGCAAATTAAATTATTATGCAACAAATAAAAGATGAGATGTTCTGAAAGCAGAAAAACAATTCAGTTTTGTGTTTTTAGGTATTCCATACTCGCTTTACTACCTTATGAGAACATTTTCGCTGGAAACAACTTTATATTGCATTGTTGTTTGTGAACTCATAGCTTCTTGATGTCTATCCAAATGCATACAGGTAACAACAGTGAGGGTTAGTTTTAGAATGTTTCTTAAGTATTCGAAATACAATTTTATGTAACATCCCGATCCCAAATCCTCCTACACAGCGACGACAATAAAAAGGTACGTATGACAATTGTCTAATGAACTTTTAGTTCATTTACAGCCAGTGAAAATGCAGTGCGACAACGTTATACTTCCCAAGCCTATAACGATTCCAACTGAGACAGCAATAAAAGTAGACAATGTGTGGAAGACGTTTGAAAAAGGTCATCCAGTTTTGAGAGGTTTCCACATGACGGTCCCGAGGGGTCAAATGTAATAATACAAACGATCTTATCCAAATTCATAAATTATAAATGATGTGTTTTACGTGTTACATTTTATTATTATTGCAACATGAAATATTTAACACTGCGAAAATAATGTTTTGAAGATACGCTTTACTTGGATCCAGTGGATGTGGCAAAACGACACTATTGAACTGCGTAGTTGGTAGGCTTCAATGGGACGATGGGAGACATAAGCGTTTTGGGGTCACCTCCTTTTTCAAAAAGATGCACAATCGAGCCCATAAAAATAGGTTATATGCCACAGGTAAGTTGATTTGAAACGAATAATATTATAATGATAACTACTAAATAGTTAGAAACCATGACCTGAACTGGTTCCAAAATATTGTATCTCTAGGATTTGGCGTTGCAGCCAAAGTTAACCATATCAGAAATAGTTACCTTATATGGAAGAATGTATGGAATGAGTTCAGGAAACATAAAGGATAGACTAAAGTTTCTCCAAAGGTTTCTTCAACTTCCAAAGAACCACGTTTTGATTGAGGATTTAAGGTATTTAAAAACTCCACCACGTACGTACATAGTCAGTAGTATGTCTTGATCAAATAAGATGAATTTAATTAATCAAATATTTTAACGTTATAAAGTGGTGGACAGAAGAGACGAGCTTCGATGGCTGTAGCTTTACTTCATGAGCCAGAAGTCAGTAGTATGTCTTGATCAAATAAGATGAATTTAATTAATCAAATATTTTAACGTTATAAAGTGGTGGACAGAAGAGACGAGCTTCGATGGCTGTAGTTTTACTTCATGAGCCAGAATTGATGATTCTTGATGAACCGGTTTGTTTTTAAACATTTCCTTTAACTTCCTTTAATATTATGTACTTAAAGAATATAATTTTTCTTATAATATCAGACTGTCGGTTTGGACCCGCTACTTCGTGAAAGGTATCAATTAACAAATTAATTTAGAAGTAGATGCAATTTCTTTTTACATAATACGCATGTCATTATCATTATCTTATGTCCAATTGAAGTATTTGGGAGCATTTGAACGAACTTGTGTCCACTCTGCACGTAACTGTAGTCCTCACTACTCATTATATTGACGAGGCCAGACGCTCGTCACAGGTGAGAAAAACAATGCGGAAAGTGCAATCAATGCTGCACAAGTTTTTATGGATTTTAAAAACGTATGTAATTTGGTTCATGCAGATCGGGTTAATGAGAAATGGACGACTCATTGCAGAGGAGTCACCCACAAGAACTTATGCGACAGCACGAGACCACAAGTCTAGACATTATTGTGTTGCGTCTTTGCAAGGGGGATACAACCGGTAAAAAGCGTAAATTGTCGATTAGCGGAAAAAGTGTCGTCGAGTCAACTTTATCTCCAGCCACCCATAACGAGCATCAGGTGTTCCATGTTACCGGAAAGCTAACCAAAGTACAAAGTGAACAACAAATCATGGATGACGAAAACACTAAAAACGTAGCTTTCCTCAAGTATAGATATTCAGGGGCCAACTTTGATAGCTTAGATCTGCTGCCATCATCCATTACTATTTCACCAGCGAAAAGATATTTGGGAAAGTGTTGGAATACTTCCCTTTCCACTTTTAGAAGAGTCATTGGCCTAATTTTGGCTACATTTATCAGCTCATTTAGACATCCAGCGTAATATTCGTATATGATATATACTACTTTTAAGTTTTCTAAAAGATACCATAATTTCGTAGTTTTTAAAAGTACGATTGGCAATTTTATACAGATTCTTTTGGCTTTCATTTGTTAAGCCAGCACTGGTAGCCGTAATGGTACAGGTGATTTTTGGTTCGGATCTCTACGATTTATTTGAAGTTTGGGGTTGTAAATGGTGAAGGCACCTTGGGCTTATTAAATGCCACCCTTGGTCGTGGTGTAGAAGCACATTGCATGGATTCCACATTTAGTCAATTGCTTCTTCAAAAATTGTCTGACGGAACGTTCAATTTGGTAAACCCTGCATTCATAATCTAGAATCATTCAGTAACGCTTTTCAAATCTCAGACTTTGATAGTAGCTTGTATTTGCATTGAAAGATGCCATTTAGTGAGGACTCTGAAGCTAGAGAAGCTGTGACTTCTGGTGATATTTGGGGTTATGTGAGCATTCCATCTAATTACACAGAACACATGCAGCAAAGAATGCTGACAAGACGGTTTTCAACAAACGAGACAATTGACGGAACACTCATTAGGATTCATGTTGATATGTCAAGTAATGCACTAAATGACCTAGTTCTTATAAAGCCAGTTGTTTAAACAAGTAACTATTTCTCTCTCACTTCTTGTTTAGATTACATTGGGTCCGTTTTAATTTTAAAGAAGCTCTCCGAAGGGTATGTGCATTTTCTTCAGGAGCTAGCGGATTCATGTGGGCTTCCGTCTAAAGAGCTGGAAATTCCATTGAAGGTAAAATACAGAAAATAGGTTTTGAAAATGATCCTTCATTCTAAAATCCGACCATGATTACAACAAATTGTAATAAACCTATTGCAGTATGAGTCGCCAGTTTATGGAGAAGCTAACGGGGGTTCTTACGCTGATCATGTTGTGCCAGGCCTAATATTGGTGTAAGATTTTCTTAATCTTGTTAATCTTAAACTACACAAATTTAAAACATCAACAGTTTTTAAATTTACAGATTCATCTTTGTGCTGCCACTTGGCGGATGTTCGATTGCCATTATTCAAGGTTATATTAATGCTTTAATTTAATTTTACACGTTGAACATTTTACTAATCTACAACGTAATATGATAACCTCTGTAAAACATATTTCAGAGAGAAATCTCGGGAATTTGGATCGAATGAAAGTAGCTGGTCTGTAAAAAATAACTTATTGCCATGTTTGTGTATCAAACTACATTTACTATTTTTCAATTATCACAAGAAATTTTGTGATATTTTATATCTTTGTGAATATTCAGGAATGGCTGGTTGGGATATCATTGTTACATACTTAGTGACTCATGGCTTCTTTCAGCTCATCCAAACAGTTGTTTACAGCGGTATACTTATTTTAGGATTTTCATATGACATCAAAGGATCTCTTTTACTTTACTTCGCGATAAGTTTGTGTGATGCGTTTTGCGGCCTGGGATTTGGTATGATAAAATAAAAAACGTATGCATACATATCTATATACACTAGCTTTTGATTAAATATGTTAAAAGAATTTTTTGCATTTGCAGGTTTTTTACTTGGTCTGTTGTGTTCTAATGAAGTACAGGCCATCGTTATTGTTTTTAGTATCATATCATTTCTGCTACCTTTCAGTGGTAAAATATCTGTTGAATTGATGATTTACATATTATTGCTATGTATGAGTTTTTAATCAAAAGCATTTAAAAATGGATTTTCTTCTAGGAGCGTTCTGGCCGATAGAAACATTGGATTATTTTTGGCGTAGACTCTCATATACACTCCCACTATCTTTAAATTCTCAATCAATCCGATCTGTGATGTTTCGAGGATGTTCTTTTACCCACCCGTTAGTTTGGCCAGGCATTGCTGTTCAAATCGGATGGACGTGTTTATTTATATCGATCAGTTTAATCATTTTACGAAGATTCTGAAATCTGACCTTAACCCCGTGTTTTAAATGCAATAGAATGTTTTTGGGGGTAAACAAACCAGGTGTATGAAGAGTACTGACAATAAAATACTAAATTCCCAAGATGTACGTAGGTATTTAATCTTTACTCCAGTTTATCAAGGACAAATAATAGTATTTTTTATTTTTCAAAACGTTTCTTTCTACGTTAGACTTTTTAGCCACCGCGTGTGTCATATATAGACAAAGCTATCATTAAATGTATAAATATATATGTATTAAAGAGTCCTTTGCTACCTTGTAAATTATGAGTTCCGCCATAATCTAAGATTGCGTCTGAAGTAGAGTATGCAGCCCTTCCTTTTCACACGAACAAAGTTCGGACGGAAACGGACAATTGCACGATGTTGGTGGAATTTGATTTCTGCAGCGATTATGAGTTTCGCCATAATCTAAGATTGCGTCTGAAGGTGAAAAATGATGATGATGTAGGTAACAATCACTCCAAGCATCTGTAAAAAAACATGACACAAGCAAAACTGAGCATTGGATACGTATATGCAATTATGTATACCTTTGTACACAAGTTTCAAGTTTGTAAAATCAGGGAAGTTAACTTTGCTTACACTGCCCAGGAAATTATTGGTGACAGCAAAATATTTACAGGAAATCGCCAACTAACCTGATCCAATATCCCTTTTCATCATGATTAGCGTCATTCTACGATCAATTGAAACGTGACTATCCACTTTTGGATATGACATTCGTAAAGTATGGGTTTCCAGCCAAACCCACAGTTAACGTATATGGAATCGGACATCTGACAATAAAGCATATTTTGGGACATATTTCTCTTTCAATGTGAATAAATTAAAGGAGACGCTTACAGCTTATTTACTGAACAAACACATAAATACCTAATTTGCTTAATAGAATATAATAGTAGGAGAAACTTTATAGTTCAATTGCCATTTCTTGATGTTCTGTAATTTTAGGGGAGCATTTGCAAAATCACTATTCTAATTAGTTTTAAATGGCTTCTAATCAGAATTTAGTCGTGGATTGCTGATTTAATTGTATTTTGAATTTTGTTGACAGAAATTCGCTTAAAGTTTTCATTGTTGTCCCTTGTCCCTAGTACTCTGACGCAATCATTTTACATATAAACCAATTCCATGCTTGCATGTGAAATATTTACACTATGAGAAAAATAATTATAGCCAGTGATATTAATTCTATATAAATAAATAATTCGTTATAATAGAGCAGCGTCTGCCATAAACAGTGAAAAAATACCGATTTGCAGCAAATCTTACAAGAGTTGTCAGTTTTAAATTATCCAGTAGATATTTATTTCCTTCAAGATGCTAAAAAATTGATACATACCTAAAGATGCATTTAGAACACTGATTTTCCTTCTACATACTCCTGTGGGAAAATAAATATTTTTAAAATTACGCCATTAATTGAATGCTTACTCAATGATACAGTTTAACTAAAATTCAGGAATAAATCCGTTTACAAGCGTTCTAATTAACTAATGAGAATTGGATAAGGATGCTTCATCATGTGATCTGTTCTTCAGAATTGCTGAAT
>JAHZNG010000374.1:0-20713 GCA_027744375.1 Orchesellides sinensis
GGTGGTGGCTAATTTGGCTAAAGTAAGTATAGTGGGAAAATAAGTTTAGGCTGAAAACTTAAAGCATGCTAACTGTCGTCACTTTCCGCATCTTTGATAATGAAGTGTCTCCTCTTTCTGTCAAGTGGTCATCAATCTTAGTTTCCCTTTTAGCATCTTGCATTTTTTGTACGCTACTGTGTTCTTATGAAACATGCGTGCGAATGTTCATTGAAAATCTTTTTTATATTGAATAGTTGATAGTTTACTGTGTTTCATATCACTCATGTAATTTTCAAACAATTTTTTCGTTGGTCCACAACACTTCCTTGAAACTCACGCTGTCTTGCAGTGGCCTAGTTTATGAATTTTTGATCGCGGTTACAGAAAGATGAGAAAGAGTGATGAATAGGAAACTGCAATTACTCGCAGTTGTACCATCATCATATCATCGTCAACAATCGTATAAAAACTCTACCTGTATATATGCACAGCAAAAAAAACAAAAAAGTAAGATTTTATTGCAACTTCCCCATTGCACTGTGCATTATGCAATTCCGGTTTGCACGTGATCTGATATCTCATAAAACAGGTATTTTGATCTCCTCAAACATTTGTATTCGCGAAGGTATTGGTTTGCCCTACATGAATAGAATTTTTAATAATATCCTCCGCGCATAATATATACGTATGGAAAAATTTGAACAAAAATAACCAATAACTCATTCTTTTTCGGCATATGCATTTATGAATGTGCAATAATTCTAAGTCAGAATGTCAGTAGGATATTAGCGCAAATTGGTGCATGTGTGAGATTTTTTGTTGACAAGAACACATTTCAAACTTTGCAAACTCTTTCTCGCTACTATATGACTTCCTTAAATTTCAGAAAAAGTCATTAGGCTCTATAAAGCAATAATTGAAGCTGTTTATAAAGTAGCAACTTACATTTGTTCATGCAGGATTGGTACAAATTTTTTACTAGTTGAAATACTTTCGGCTCATCCTCCTTCACTGGCTCTTCTACCAAAATTCTCACTTGCTCATCCAACTTGTCATTTAGCATTCCAAAGGTGGTCATTTGAGTTTTGTCATCAGGGATAATGGTGTTTTGGACAAAGCACAAAAATTCAATCGCACATAGGTTAATGAAATGCCAAAGTAGTTGCAGCAACAAAGTTGCAACTTGCAATGTTTTTTTACTGCCAGATATTCTTTTTTTTGGGGGAATCTGAACAAGTTATAGATCAAACTCCTTGAACTGCAACATAATGTATTTTATTAGGTTGAATGAACTCGGATGTTCTTCCTGAGTTCGATAACAATATTATGACATCGCGCTTACCTGCTTGGACGCATCCCTTGGTGTCGCAAGTTTCAAATGGTATGTTGTCGAGATTAATTCCATTGCTGAATGATGGAGTGTTGAAGCCGGCTTTGTCATCTTGCTGACCTTCCCCGACAAGAGCCTCTGGTGAAGGCATATACTCAGAATTTGGAGCAACTGTTAACAAAATGTAAGTGCAAAGTGCTCAAGCATGCAATAACTAATTTAGCAGCATACCAACAACAACAACCACAACGCAACTTTTTTAGCACAATACTCTATATTAGCGATAAACCAAAAAATGCAATGATAATGGGCATACTTTCTGCTCACCATGCATTAAATTATAAAAGGATTATGTGCATTCCTATGTGTTGTATGTGCATACACTCTCAGATAACTTACTAACAGACAAAAATGTATATATTTAGTATATAGTTTTGAATGATGCAATACTTATCATATATAATTACATGCGTGCAAAAGGAAGACCATGCTGGTTTTATTGTATATAATAAAAAATTTAAAAGATTCAGACATAATATTTAATATTATATCATACTCTGAAAGCTAGTACCTAAATTTTAAATATTTATTTAAATAAAAAACCGCCTAAAACAACAAACCGTGAAGCATCTCAAGGATTTTTTACTTGTTGCAGATTCCTTTTCTGCAATTTTATATTATAAAACTAGGTTATCATTTACGCTTTGTTCGCATAATGAAATCAAGATCTAAAACCCAGTATCAGCCTGTGCTAACCTCACAACAAAGAGATCTGGAAAAACGCTTGCCTGGAAGCTACTTGATCCTTGTCGGACATACAACAAATAACTACTAAAAACTTCCAGAACATAATTTATTGGATTAGGCTATGTAAGGTATGTGAATTGAAATGACTTGATATTTAACCTAAGACACGTGATAGAGAATGAATTTTCCCACATTTGTGAGTTTTAAGAGTGGTTTCATCCATGATAACAATAATTAACTTTCTACGTTCTATTTCTCAACTTGGATTTCTTATATTTATATTTCTTATGGCTTTTATACTTAGATTTTTAAAGATGTTCTATATCTCCTGCGAATTACGTAATCAAAATCTACGATCCGAATAATCCACTAAAACTCCAACAAAAACATAATTACACATGATTGTGGAATAACTATATTTTTACACTGGCATATTGTTGGATGCGCCTATAAAATACAATTTAAATGTCAGTGACTGAAACCTACAACTACTAAAACATGCATATAATACTTAACATGACTCATATTACTTAATAAATAAATACGTTAAAATACTTTTTTGGCAAATTACAATAGCTTAAATAACCTTTTGCGTGCTCCAACACGTTTAAGTGAGGTTTGCTAATAAATAAATAAATATGTCAGTAATAAAATGGTGATTTTAAGTGTCTAAATAAATTACGTTACTGAATTACAAATACTTGTGCTTTACTAAATCATTATTACTGCCACTACATCAAATCATATAAAAAATGCATACCAACCAGCATTAATACTTGGTTAGCGGTGCAATGAGCGGTTGCAGTGACGAATGTGTTTCATGAGTAAATCTATTGGAAAATGTAGCTTACCTTTACGCAAAAGAGATATGGAATTGGAGGAAGCTAATGCGACTACCAGAGCTGCGCAGGCAACAACAAAGAGGCAAACGACAACCAGAAGACGACGCTCCATTCTGGTTCTTCGATTCCACCATGGTGGATTTCTGTGGAAGATTAAATTAACAAAGACATTCTTTTATAACTTTGTGGAACACTTTTTTTAAATGGGGCCAAAACGACAATAATTATAATGCACTGAAAACTTAGACAACTTATTGTATCAGATAGATAAATTAAACTTTATGAATAAATTCTAACCCTATATGAGAATGTGTTTCCGTAGAATAACTCTTCATTTTTTCCTATTTAAATTAAGTAGCGGATCTCACTGGTAAAACGGAATCTTAAGAAGAGCCCGAACCAAAGTTTAGTCCTTAATGGTCGGGAGTTAACTAACGACTGAACTTCAGACAACTGCCGAACTACTAATACATAGCACCCCATCCATAACAAGATGATATGGAGATGATTGAATTCGTAAAATAGTTATTTTGGCCGAGTAGATAAATACATATGTAATGCAACTGGTTAAGCATAGGAGATGCACACATTATCCTGCTTGAGAATACAAAAGGGTTGATTCCCATGCCTCAAAATCTCGAGTTCAGGTAGGAGGAGTGCACTGTAATAAGCATTCGGTCAGTCAGATACATTGAATTAAAGTATGCGTAACACACATTTATTTATGCCATAGCCTCTGATTATTCATTTCCCTATATCTTAGGTGAGGCAAGGCAGCTCGACTTGATGATAATGCAAAGGAAACAAGAGCCTTCATTCATATAATTCACTATCAATATCAACAATTGGAGATAAACATGTTGAATCTTATGTGGGGAAGGAATCTTATGTTCATTATACACCCGTACTTTCAAAGGTCGTATCTTTCAAATATCTCGTTTTACTATTACGGTGTTTTCTTGCCCCACGGACAGATACATAATTCTAGCCATGCAATTCTGTTAGTTTTGACAATATGTAGTCACTCCTTGAAGCACTTTTGCCTTTTGAGCCTTGTCTTCATCAAAACAAGAAGTAACTGATGCAACTTACACGCAGCAGCTACTCTTTAATTATTTCAAAACAATTAATGCCACGATAACCTTAGGTACACTGAGGATTTTATGAAACGCGTTTACATATATACATTCATGCATACAACATTTTAAGAATTCGTGGAGATAACTCCGAATATTTTTACTATTCCTTCGTAAAACTCCTACTGAATCTTTTGCTTATGTCGATGTATGTCTTTCAATGTTGCAGTATTGGTAAAAGTAAAAGAGTGTAAATGATAGTTTATTTTGCTGTTTTAAATACTGATAGAACTGCTTTTAAAAGTCGTTTATACTGTAGTACTATTAAAAAATAGTAGATATTTAAAAAAATAGGAGCACAACAAAACCATCTTCGGACAACGCCATCACGTCGATAATGTGATGGCTATTGTTTTCCTCATTAGACTAAACATTACCAACGTACGCCCATACTAGTTTGAACCCTTTCTTTGTTGGTAATTGAAAAATTATTTTATCTTTATCCTGGGTGAACTTTTCAATGTACTGCTGCACCGTGGGAGACTCGCCATCCTGTTATATCGTATTAAACAATCTCAACTTGGCAATGCAGAACTGCTAAATACAATGTTTCTCGGTGAAATGACAGTTTCCGTATCCGCTGGTACACACCACGGGTATTGCTTGATGAAATTGCAAATCATACATATTGTACCTAAAAGTCTTGTAATGCGCTTTATAACATTTTGCTCAAACTGTTACAATGCAAAACTTGCATTCATGATGAGGGCAAACAATATGATTAATAATGATAAATAGGCATGTCAATCCAACTATAATTGTAAACTACTGAGATTTCAGACGAAATAACTGTACTTACATGAAGGACTTATCAGGATGTTGAATAGCTCCGTTAGTACTATTATTGGCTTGCATCAAAACTAATTCTACTGTTACACTCTTTTAAAAAATAGTGGCTTGACAGTACAAGCCGACAGATATATAAAAGCTTAGGTTGTATATACAAATCGCTTTATATTTGCTTAAAAGTGATATATGTAGTTTTTGCTAGAAATTCACGTGCTCTATTGAGTTCAAAACCTTTTCTCGCTTCCGTCAACTTCCGGATTAGATCTTACGAACAATAGTATTTATTACAGCGTGTATATCATTTCAGATACATTTTGAGTATTGTATTGATTTTCTTTTTAATCGTATCTGTAATAGATCTGACCAGTTGTGGATGATCGTTGCAATTGGTACAACACCACTTTTAATTGGATAAATTATAGCTGCTGCTGCTGTTCTACGCTTGCAAGTTTCACAAGACACTTGCTTGTCCGGTTCTCTTTCATTACTGAATCTAAACAGTATGTAAATGTCACTTTTCATCGCAATGACAAATCACGGAAACACAAGGTAACACACACTTGTTATGGACTCCTTGAGATACTGAAAATCTAAATATTCCTGATATATGCAAAACAAGATGATCGTAAGCCGATTTTGTAACGTATGTATACAAGATACACTATTAGTTTGTGTTTACAAAGTTTCTGGAAGACACTTTCTACGAACAAGACGGAAAACTTAAGTAAAACCGAAACACATGGTGTATTAAGTCATGAGTGAAACAGCGTGGGTAACTAACAAATGGTTCATGATCATGATTCACCCAAGTGTTTAGCATAACGTAATATTTGGAAATGAGCTTACAATTGGGCCTTCAGGTTCAGGTACGTGTGGCTGAAAAGAGCCTTAAAGTGTGCACAGGTTAATTCTAATGAAGAAGATTCACTTGAAACTGCGATTGATTACTAATGTCAACATGAAATCTTCCTTTTCTATGTCAGAGCCAGCAAGCAGGCAAAAAAGCCTGCTGCTTCGTTCTATTCTCAAGCATGGTACCCAAGATATTCCCTCATCGGTCCATGGTGGTAATGTCAAAAGGAGCAAGATTAGCCAATTAAAATAAGCGAATATGTAGGTGACTATGAGAAAATATCAGCCGCGGAAAATTTTTGATTCCTTGAATGAGCAAAGTGATATTATAACCAAGAAGCGGAAGAAAGAGAATAGTAGCAGCGAAAGTAAAAGTGGTGATAAAAGACGTTCCCTGATAAATCTTGATTAAACAATGTTGTCCCAGAGTGGTGGGAGAGGTTGATGATGATGACGATGAGAGAGATTAAGATTGTTAAACATGCAAATACTCCAGCTATCTCAAATGTATCTCATTGACACGAGGACCAAACGAGTACTAAACAAGAGACTGATAAAAACACAGCCATATGAGCCATGAGCCAGAGGATGAGTTGCTCCCGAATGAATCAGGGAGAAACTCAAAAATCTTTTCTTGCATGGAACACACGCGATTATATCATTTTCATGTGAATATATGTTGTACATTACATGACACTAGTGCCATACACTATCCTCATCTCTGTTGATTTTGCATGCGGGCTTACATCTTTACCTCTTCATGATCATAAACATAACGTATCATTTCTTCCTTTATACCTTCCTCTGCATTTTGTGTCCCGACAAGTGAAAAGCTAGGGCAGAAGAGGCATGGCATTATGGCACTTATCTAATGATCTCTTTCACAAATGGGGCTTGTATTGTGCTAATACACTTAAAAAAACTACGTTCCTCTTTCTCTTCAAAACATCCACCACTATATCACCAGGACCTCCGTTTGCCTGATAAGACTTAGCGTCTCGTCTTCCTTAACTTATGAATAATACTACCACACTATATCTTTTATCTATGTGACAGTTCTGGGACGACAAAGACCACCATAATCTTGGATCCTATGGTAAAATGTGCAATCTGAAATCATAACAAAGCTAAACAGGCTTAAACAGTATGAGTTGGAAAGTGGAAAGTTGTACAAGCACTGGGTAGTATAGAAATAATTACTCTAAGAAGGAATAAAAAAGTTAGCTATGAAATGTGCTTTAAGCTTTTGCATGCACGTACTTATTTAGCTTCTCTCGTTCTTTTACAGTTTCTCCTGACTTCCTCTTTTACTCAGACAACCTTGCTTTTCTTTCCCTCTGATTTAGCTAGAATAGTTGTAGACAAAGAAAACACGAAACCGAACCCGCTTAAGAGATAGAGTAAGAGAAAGAAAGGAATACAGCGATCAAGTTTTTCCTCTCGTACAGTTTAGTTGTTAATGTTTCATGGAAGCATTTTTCTTCCGCTAACATTACGGAAGCGCACATTACACATGTTATAGTCATGCAAAGCAAACAAGTTGAAGAGAGAGTAGTGTGTAACAGTGTATATGTCATGCAGGAGCTAATAAAGGTTTCCCTGTCGCCTGTAATTTGTAAGTCAAAAGTAATATTCTAGTTGAACATAAAACGTAATATCCTTAAGTTTCTCATTATCCATGTGATTTTAGATGAGCCATGAGGCACTAAAAGCAACTAAAGTACCAGAAGCTCAAGTCATATTTCACGCTAGGAAAAAAAATCTTGCCTCGCATGTCTTATTTTTGAAGGCTCTTTGTAAGTTTACAGAAATCTAGTTTCTTCAAAGAAAATGTGGTGCAGTAGGATCAAATCTATCTACTTTAAGGGAGGGAACAATTCGTAAAACTGCGTTTTACGCGAAAGATTAAAAGACAGATGAATATGAGCCACAGAACATGCAATTATGCTGCGATGTTCGTATAAAGTCACGCTCTGCAAAAGGAATTTAGAAAAAAGGTTAATAGAGTTGGGATTAAGATTTGCAACATTTTATTTTGCTGCGTAACATGATTACCATAAACAACTCAATGTATGGCCATGCAATACACGAGGTAGTAATGAAAAATCCAGAAGTTGGGAAACGCCATGGTTGGAAAATCATTTTCGAAACTTTGGCCAAAACATCTTAAAGATTTATGAGAAGAGGACACTAAATGTCCAAGACCAACCCGACGCTTGAGGTTTGTTCATACTGTACTGGTTTGAGGTTGTCTTACATCATTCGTGTAGTTTAAGAAGCAATCTCATGTGTTTGTAAGTTATTATGTCTTACTAGTTTTACATAAAATAGGTTCGTAGTTTTTTACATTAATCCATGAATGCCATGTGTCAAAAGTTTTATACTTGTTATGACGTCTCATATTACGACGTTTCAGAAAAAAAGCAATGATAATATTCAAAAGGTAATTTAAATTTAAATTATGATATTTTTATTGAACTTTTCGGCAACACCATTTTCTCATAATGTACACGTGTCTAGGAAAAAAATTGGCACAAATTGTGAACATTAAATATGTTTTACCGTGTAGTACTCATCAGGGCATACATGAAGGTAATGAGCCCAGAATGTGTTTTTCTTGTCGAAAATGAGATTTGAAATTTTTAAAGGGAGATTCTGTAGATTCACATGAAATGTTCAAGTACCGTTTTGGTAATAACTTTATCATTTGAGCCTACAAACTACCTTTTTGTTTCCAATTTGATGTTTCAAACATGTATAATTCTGCTCTTATTGTTTATTTTCATTTTAACATGACAAACAACAAAGTGGTTGTGCTTTATCTTTTATATCTTGATGTACATTACTTACATATGTACATATATTCATAGAGGCAATAATTTCCTTAGAATTTTGTATTAGCTCATCTGTATAACCTTACAACTTTGCCCTCTAATTCGGTATGCCTTTGCAGATATATTAAGCAAGTAGGTATGACTATCCCTTTTTGAGGATGTACATGATACTTGCAACAGAATTTATAAGATCGATTTTCTTTTGCTTTTGAGTTTCCTTCTGGATTTGTAGAAAGCAAAGATAATATGATAAACACTGCCTTATCTTATACTCTCTGAGAAATGATACTTCAGGCACTGATTATTACTACAGTCCCATCGCAATGACTATAAAGCTATATTAGTGGCAAACATACTTTCCAAAAAGAATAAAGATTATACATACTTTGGCACCTCCTCCCTAAACTTGTATTCTTAAACCTGCACACTCACAATCAGTTCCGTTTTTCTTGAGACGGAAATATTTAGCCTGATGCAGAGCACTCAAGGGACTTGTAGTTATCTGCTCTTTGGAAGAAAATTACTAGAGAGGCAATGCAATAATATGCCTCTAGCAAGGGAGAAAGAGGAGGTTTATGCGAAATATCGAGTCACCAAAGAACTACATTCGTCACAATGGGCGACAAAGAGTACAAGCAAGACGGGTAAATTTTGCTTTGTTTTTAATACATAAAGCACATGGCCGTGGGAACTAGAACAGCCTGCTTCTGTGGTTGCGACATCGTTGAAGCATCATTTTCTTTCAAGACTACACGGACAATCTCTCCGGGAATGGAGAAGAAAAGAGGTTTAGAAAACCTCCCGAGCTATACAAGTTACCCTCTTTAGCAAATTCACCAGATTTCCCATTATACTCTGTTATTGAATCCAAGTCTGTTTCACGTCTGAAGTTAAGAATCTTAGGCTGCAATGTTCAAGTGCAGAGTCATAGTTCATTAGCCTTTCCAATTTTCTCGATGGTCTTTATTTTACCGAACAATTAATATGAACTGGTTCTCCAGTCAAGATATTTTTGAAACATTTACATGATCGTAGTATCAAGATGGAAAGGATAAACATTTTCTCGGGACAGTAGTTTTCAATAAATTAGTATGAAATGCCCTCACACACAACATTTACCAGGAATCACTAATAATAAGAACTACAAAAAGCTGGTGTACTAGACTATTAGAGGCTGTCATGAAGGTTTTGTCGAACTATAATAATCTGAGTACTTCTTTTGAGCTTACTAACTTACCTTCAAGTTGAAATACTTGCAGATTCAACTTGAAGGTGATATCCGTTGTTAATTTTAAGCCTGCTCAACAATGTTACGAATTCTTAATTCCTAATTTCCCTTGATTTCCTTTGGCTGTGTACCGAAATAGATACAGACATATATTGATAAATGTTCATGAAAGCAAAACAAATAAATAAGGGTGAAGGAAGACTAAATATGCTATTAATACCGTTCAAAAATTCGCTTGTTTGAAAAACTAAAACACACGTTTTCACTTAATGAAAAACAGAGCAATGACTGTGCGAGTAGAAGTTGAAGGACGATTTTCTGCTGAGACGGATTCAAACGTGAACCAGCTTTTGGTATAATATTTTATATAATTCACAAATATAAGATGCGGTATACATTATGTAGATCATGTAAGTACGTATTACATAGATTCTTTAGTCTCAATAACAAGTGCTCATCATTCATCACATCTTGTCATCTTACAACGAAGCAGACTCTTTAGCCGTCACAATACATGACGCTATTCAAACCATTCATTGGTGAAATTGGGTTGACACATTTGAAAAAGATGTAGTTAATGTAGAAAGCAAACTTTGTATGACTAACGCTTATACCATCTTTTAAACGTACAAAAATTAAAGTTCCCGAAGTATCATGATTCGGGGTTTAGTTTTTAAAGAATGGTAATAAATATAGTAACTTCTGCTGCTTCAAACAAGAAGAAATTGTGTATGACATGACAATGACAAAAATACTTTAATCTTACAACGTTTGAATGGTATTAGTAAAGAAATACCTACGTATGATTTATTTCCTTCGGTTAGATCATCTGTATTATTTTACTTAGTGATACAGACAAGCTCATAGAACTCAAGCCGGGAAGCTGCAGATCCGACGCTTCCAATATAGTATTATTCCTTACCCTACCTGTCTAAAAATACAAATTTGAAGAATTTTGACATGGAGCTTACCCAAGCACTTGAGCCAATGTCATAAAAATGAAAAAAGGGTTACTAACAGACTAACAGAAGTAAAGGTTGTAGACTAGTTATATATTTGTTCTTGAGTCGTACTTTTGTAAGTTATAGGATCAGGTAAAAACGGTTAAAGGAATTAAGTACGCAGTGAGAAAGGTTATGCGCAATGCAATATGGGTCTTCCACTTTTGTTTTTATAAAATTTATAACGTTCCGGTTTAAATACTTAATACGTCTCAACCTCAATGAAAACATATGGACTCCTTTTTGTCACAGCAAAAATGAGTAAAACAAGGCGTTTACACTCTCATGTAAAAACGAATAAAAGTGGACAGGTAGGTTTGAAAGTAAATCATATGGAGATTAGACAATAGCACGATTCCCAGCCCCAGCAGACGCAAATTTTTATTTGTGTGACTTAGCAAGTTGATTACATCAGTATTTTTCGATAACCATACTTCTAGACAAATAAGCCTCTGTAATTAGTAATGGAGATAAAAATGATGAGTGGAAAATTCTGAAGCTTGATAAATATTCTAATAGAGAAAATTATTCATTGTTATTTCACACCCTAATCTACAACTTAATTTCAAATAACATTAAATTTTGATTATACAAATTATTCCCTTGAAATTGTCAAACCTAGCGAAATCGTACTTTCTGCCGTTCTCCAATATAAATACATCTTTCTAAGTTTCTTGAAGAATTCATTGACAACGACAACAAGACTTGCTAAAAATTAATTGCCTTTCACAAGGCTTGATAGAGGATAACTAGTCTCGTGCATTGGAAGATAAATTGCGTTGTAATGGATCATCAACTGATCATTATTACAACGTTAAAAATGAAACTAATGACTTGCATAGTGACAAAATTGGTCCTGATTGCAGAGTGGTGGATATTGATTTAATGGTAGAGCTAGAGCGAGTGAATGATAGGTGACGGTAATTGGATTGAAGCTATAGAAAGAGATGTGATGTATTTCTTGTTTTGTGGCTTGCACCATTAAGTACTTCACGCTGAAGGCTTCATCAAGGAAGGAAAATAAAGCCATTCAATTCACGTTTGAAGTTTCGAATGCATCGCTGCACGTATTTTTTGACACATTTCCTTTTCAGAGGAGTGCTGCTAACCTACATCATTTCTTGTGCTGCGAGTCTCATTTACTTTGCGGTTATCTTAGGCAGCCACCTATCATCTGCCTAAAATAAACATGTGTACATTTGCATACATGGAAATTGTACATACCAACCTGGTAATTTCTTCCGTCAAGGAAGTCTTTTACATGTTTTTCAATTGGAAATGACAATGTTTGCCAATTTGAAAACTGACTGACAGCATATCCTCTGTTGATGAATTGGTAATAAAAAATCCTCTGTACCTATGTATTGGCAAGTTATTGATATCTATGCAAATATTTTATGTCTTTTTGATACATACTTTTCAATGCGTTGACAAAAATTTTAAATGGAAGAAAAAGTTCTGAGCCCCTAATGAATGCGGTTTTTTGTTTTGTTTTGACAACCCCTGAAAAGCTCGTTATCAGTCAGTGCTCTTCCAACCTACTGAAAGAGTTTTCCAAACAACTTGGAAACAAGCCCTTATTTGTTTACGATATGAATTTGGCATGCAAACACTATTTGTAAGTATTTGTAGTTTGTAGGTAAGTAAGTACATTCTATTATTTAAGAACACAAGATGAGAATGAAGAAGCCCAACATTTTTATCTGGGGATCAATCCATTTTTGGAAAGCTAACAGTGATGTTGATATATTATGCATCAAACATCTTCTCACAACCGAAATACGTAAAAAAAGCAATTAGTTAACACATTCTATTTCACCTACGCACTTTAAATAAACACACGCAGTAAATACATATTATGTATATTAAGTGTATACAAACATAATATGTGTACTGAATTTGATATGGTATAGAAAAGTATAATGGAAATATTTGAGGACATCAAAATTAGCTTTAGTTTTGCTTGTATCATGCTTACCAAGAATTTACGATGGGTTATTTTCTGTTCATTGTTCGTTCTGGTTTTGGTCAGAGTGTTATTATCTGTCGATTGAACAAAGGAAATATCGGATCTGAACATTTCCGATTCATTTAAAGCTAACCTGTGATCCATTTGATTCTTGCTTAGGATAAGACCATCATCCTATGTATACGATAGAAGACACACCCTCGGGTAGGTATATAGATTTTGAGTAGATCAACGTATGAATGGCTTTTGTGAAATGAAAGGACGAAAGGTCGCCGTTTTGTCTGTCTTTAAAAATAGAGTAAGACCAGTGCCAGCATAATGTGTATCATTTAAACTAGATGGGATAACTGTTATTTGTATCGGATTAGGGTCATTTTAATTTGACTGTACTAAACTACTGATATATTCTCTTGACCTTACCTATTTAAACATTTGTATAAGAAACTGATACTAAGTTTACCGTTACTCATACCTGTAATTCGGGGATCTATGTTATGCATAAAAACATTGCTTTATTTTGTAGACAAGTTTTAATGAGATTTGAATCCCTGATTCAGAGACGAATAGATGTCTTCCTAATCTGCCTAAAACAAAAACAAGTTGCAATTTTAAGTCAACACCGTACTATTTGCATCAATATAACTGACGTGTGCAACGTGTAACTAATTAGATGTGGCGGAATTGTAAAGGAAGAATCATCCTTTTCATGCTCACTCAAGTAGAAAATCAGCATGCCAAGCATATCATTTAGTTCTACAGAACTCGAATGCAATTAAATATGTGTAATAAAATCCATAAGGATGAATGAATTTGTTCAAAAAATATGTTACAATTTTCAAATAACTATGTATTTATAAACGTTATAAAAATTAAACGTTTTCAATAAAACAATCGTGTTATTTCGAACCCTTATCAATTTTACGCTATTTTACTTAAAGTAATCACTATCGTACAGTGTATTTTGAATAAGTCATACATATANCGTTATAAAAATTAAACGTTTTCAATAAAACAATCGTGTTATTTCGAACCCTTATCAATTTTACGCTATTTTACTTAAAGTAATCACTATCGTACAGTGTATTTTGAATAAGTCATACATATACCTAAGCACCATTGAAATAAGATTTGGGGCCGCAGGTTGTTATTATAACATTTTTGATTTTGATAGATACTTTAGTATCTAAAAATGTTTGAGCTTAAAGTATAACTGCGGCATACCCTTTTCATATATATAAGTGCACGATAAATGTGCATAAATTCTTAAAATCCCATCGTTATATAACATTTTATTGAACGGTACGGAATACACATGCATATTATGCATTTGACTGATGTGTGTTAAGCATAATAAGTTTGTACATAACAAACATCTTATGCACTTGTGCTATACAGCAGAACTTCGTGATCGTCAAAAAGGAAGTAAATTTGTTTGTATTAATGAAACGCTTTCTGATTCTATGGGTTTTACACCTCAAATCATAATATGTAAGATGCATATGTAACTACATATTTATACATATTTTGTATGAACAATACATAACAATGTGAGTCACAGTACAACAGTAGGATACTTGGCGTTAAATAGTGTAAGATTCAAAAAATCAAAACCACCAAAACTACATCTTTTGAGATAAAGAGACCGGAAAGACCACACTTCCCATTTTATGAGGCTACTGCAACGTAAATTTTTGGTTCCTTCTTTCATTCTTACGAACAATAAGTCTCACACCTTCCTTCGTTTTTATATGCATACCTAATATAAAAATGTGCTAATTGAATGAGATATGAATAGATACACATTTTTATAAATAGTTCGTCTGTATTTTGAAGGAGGGAACGGAATTGTTTGCGTTATTTCCTATGTTAATGTACAAAGTGAAGAATTTATTCAAATAGAATATCCCGTTGGCTCTTTTTAGGCCAAGCATGTAATGTACTTACATGCAACTTATAAAAATTTAAACAACAAGCTCTTATAAATATTAAAAGTGACCGATGTGTGTAAACTGTATTTACATCGTACGCACACAAGTTACACGTTTAGTTGATGTAGATGTGGAGGTATAAGCACGAACATTGTAAATGTCTGTCGGCATAAGTTGTCCTGTTTGTTTTCTTTGCCTCAGGCTTAATGCACATGCAATACGGCTGCATGCAAGTAGTCATTGTTATCGTTCATCGTCACTTTTCGTTGACGCATTTAGGATAAACGACATGTAATAGATAACAATGTACTATGAAAAAACTGAGCAAGCGTGTGTTTTGTCTCAAATCAGTGGTCACAAATAAAGTTATTATTGACAACTGATCAGTTTTGCTTGGGCTTTGATATTTTAAAAATGTTTACTTGTAAATCTTTGAGGTTTAAGAGTTCGTAAAAGCCTGACGTAATTGAAAGGTTTTGCGTCCTTTTTTATTGTAAGGTTTCTGGAAACAAGCCGTGTGAGGTCGGCGTGATTCATTTGTTATGCATGCATAATATAAAAGCATGAGCGTGTGAAGCTTCCCATGTTTGTTAAATCTAAAATGAAGTCATTTTATATGGCATGTCAACTGCCAGGAAAATCTGGAATCAAATGTTTTAAAATATTTAACATGGAATGGAATTTTTAGAAATTAATTCTTTATCCACTTTAATAAATAAGTTTATACACTTTATTTCAGAAATAGAACTGGAAGAGTAGGTACTGAATGTAAAGGTAGACTATTGTATCATATCAGTTCAATGTCATATACAAATTGTATCTGTACTGAGGGCGTTAAGCAAATAGCACTTTGAACTTTTTTGTGCTCTTTCAAATAATCTACATGATGCACTAATTTGTCATGCACTCCAGGTGCAAGGATGCTTTCTCTAAAAATTGCATAGTTATAACAGAAAACGCTGTTACCTAAACCAGAATTTTGTCCACTTATTCAAAAGCTTCAATGAGATTAGTGAATTACTTTTTTATAGATAATTTACTTAATGGACAGTAATTTGAAATTTCCCTAGTTGAATCACCTCCTAATATATTCGACTAGCAATCAAATCATTAATTCTATTCTTTAATAAATGATAGCATGTACTTCAGGTTCAACAGCGCAAGGATTTCAAGGTTGCTGCTTGCATAACTCTTTAATTAATCATAGTTATTTTTAATAGATTGTAATTGCATCAGCATCCCACATGGAAGTAGTTTTACCACATTCCATACTGCCGGGCAGTAACAACCACAGGAATACGATAGTTAAGTCTAGTTTCACAATAAAAATGAATTCAAGCTAACTCCAGTTTTCCTGTTTGTTTTACCCATAATGTAATGAGATTATTGAAATGTGACTGAAAAGATCATCATGAACACGACATTATTATTCTACTAACCGCTCAAACAAGGATCATTTTTTTCTGCTAACAATACCCAGGATGTACCATGTGTGTTATGATTTTGAACATTAAAACTGCTGGTTCCATGCAAAGTCATTCCCCACAAGTACCAATGTTTTGAGTAATATTCCTACTTGTGTCAGTTTTAACAATTTCTATTGGGAAAGGTATGAATTTAGAGAAGGTGGGAAGATCCACATTTGTATTCACAAGCCCATCAATAAAACCAGATAGTAGCATAACATACTATTTATTCTACCTAACCATTTTTCTTTTGTTATTTTGCAAAAGCAGCAGCGATTTACATAAACCACAAGTAGATATTATGGAGTCGCACGAAAAGTGCAAGGTCAGCAGCTGACTGACTACCTAATCAGATCTGGGATCTCACCTTTCTAGTTAATGATAACACCTTGTCTTGTACTTGTCTGACCTTAGAAAAAAATGCATTCTTTGAAATGATTTTAGCGTGCGTAATATTCATAATACTCATCACCTCATTAACTATGCTTGGCTTTAACTTAAGCAATATTCACGGAAGTGTCCTGGAGGTGAGTACGTCTTGGAACGGGATTTTTTTTTCTTTGAAAAATAAATCACACGCGCCTGGAGAAACAAGTAAATATTTTCATACTAGATCACTTCACCGCACTAAGCATATGCTTGCCATTAAAACTATAAAAGTAAATCATCTAAAATTAGATCATTCTATTATGTACACGTTATGAGGAAAAGGCCACAATAAGACACTTTGTGAAGCAGGTTATGTCAAATGAGTAGCTATTTCAAGATTTTAATAATATCTCTACCTAGATAAAACACGATCTCCTCCACATGTCACACGTTATTCAAAGGAATGCATCGCAGCGAAACGTTATCGTCATCATCGCATCGTAAAAACTACTCACATCAGCATCGTTTAACTTAAGATTAATGTGGGTGTGTGTGTAAAATAATTTGAATTTGGTTTATTAGCATGAGCTATAGCCGTGTTAATGTGTATTATGACGGTTCTGCTCTGCTCACGAACTAAATTCCGTCTCAGCCATAGCTCCTTATATTGCAAATTGCAGTTATGAGCCAAAGTGAATCTTTCTTGAAAATATGGATTGAAGAAAAAATATATTAGCCTACAAAAGAAATAATCCCTAAAAAGACGATTAGTATTAAAAAGCGAAGATCATCCATCGCTGTTAATACTTTAAGCTACGAAAGATAAAAGAAATATACATAATATTGTTTGATGACGAGTGCATGCTTTAAAATTCCCTGTAAACTGTGTATGCACAGTCATTGTAGCATAAACAAAACTAATGAGTCCTTTATGCTCCAACTTAGTGCAAAGTCTTTAACTATGTAAATATGCGTTAATTTAAAAAAAGAAAAACTATACTTTAACTAAAACACATCTTCTGAAAACAGAGTATATTAACCCTACACATGTGCAATTCCTATGCGTAAAACAGATATGCGGTGTGTTCAGAGGATTATTACGCAAACGAAGTTTTTTTCAGTTGCTTGATCTTCGTGTGCTAATGTTGATTTTTCTCGACAAAATTAGCAAAGCAAATATAATTTGAAGCAAATGAGTCTTTAGAATTGAGATTTCTTCGTAAACTAGTCAAGATTTTGTTGGATAGTAAAGTAAATGGGAGAATTCTTTGTGCTAGATTTCAAATACTGTCCACTGTAAAGCAATCATTTACTCAGGGGATGATGACTCTTATACAAAGATTTCTATAATGTATATTATAAATTATTTTGGGCTGAGGCTACAGTGCATAATATAATCCTTTTCTAGCTTAGAACTGGCTTTTTTAGCAACAAAAATACAACGACAGGTAAAATAAAACGTCTTGTTACATGCCATATCTGTACTTTTGTAACAATAAGGTTTTCTTAGCAATCATGTGTGAATGGACTATTACAATGTATGTACGCAGCATGCTGACTTTAGGTTGACAACAAGTGCAGCAATAAAAATAAACCTCGTAAAATTTGCATTGATCGCAAATTACATTTGAAAATATGATCCTAAACTAGAGAACGAAAGTAAACAAGTGCATCTAAAAAGTAACATTACATTTTTTGTCCTCCAATACACTGCTCATTTTGTAAACTCACTAACTTTCCCCCAGTTGTCAGTTTTAAGTTTTGAAAAAAGAATGACTTGGAATTGAGGATGATGACAGTGATAAAAGGGATGAATAGAGACCACAACAAGCAAGTTTCCCTCTGCATTAAATTAGAAATGTCTTTTGATAAACTTTTTTTTTTGAGAATAAGAATAATAATGCTAGTTTGTTTGCAAAAACATCAATGTTTTCTTTGTGAACGTCACATCAAGTGTGTATTTTAAGTAGGATGAATTCTATTGAGTTGAAGGGGTTATGTAAGTAAATACAACCATGTAAATTTTAATTTACTGACGACAACAGTTCATGGTAATCCTTAACCAAAAAGAATCGCCGCTTTTGTACACGCGGTTTAATTACGAAATGTCAGAAAAAAGGCCCCAGCGGGCGTATTAAGTGTGGCCCTTTGAATTATATGTCATGTTTAACAAATAAACCTTCACACAACACAAGCCATGAATACCGTTTAGAATCCGAAATCAACACAATGAAAAAAGTGAAACCAGCAATAATTATCACCTGCGACCACACAATGGATCCAACACTTCATTTCAGTATAATGGCAATCCAATCGTTTTTTCTTGATTCTTATTATTATCCAACAGAGAGTCATTTTTTATATAAAATTGTAATAGATGCATATTTGTGAAAGGAAGAGTGCACTCAAAAAATGGTTTGTTAGAAAGGGATTCAACTGGATGGAGGACGTTGTATGATGCATTTCAATTGGCATTGTGTGAGTGCAAATAATCCGTAGCAGCTTGTATGCAACATTGTATGATCCAACTTGTTCAAGCAGATGGAAATGTATAATTTAATATTATGTGAATTCTCAATCTGATATCCTTCCTTTCGCACACGTCTGCATGAAAACTGCATTTCTTCCTATATTTGCACTAATGCTCGAAATTGGCTCAACCCCACCGGCCGCCGACTGAGAATGTAATGCATACGAAAACAAAACCAAATAAATGCAGGAGGAATTCCTTTATTGCCGATAGAAAGTCTGATATAGAAATTAATGTTCAAGAAAATTGCTTATTATCGATAATTTGTGGATACTCGACATGTGTAAAGTAAATAGACAAAACAGCAAGGAACTTGCATGCAGAAGAGTTACCACAACAGTGATGCGTATTGGTTTAACAATCCAATGCAAAGTGTTCCGGCAACAATACTATTGCTGATTTTGTATGCGTGAGTTTATAATCAAGGTTTTATAACTAACTTCAGCTTAAGATTAAGATATTTAGACTGTATGAAAACATAATTACGTATTTAACTGTTGTCTTTCAGTGCAACTCCATAAAAACTATTATGAATTTTGTATGTTCAAACGTGATGGGAAATTTAAAGTAGCTTGATACACATTAGACATTAATCATTGATTGACTTTTGTAATCACATTGAAAAACAAAATCCATTGATGAACCGTGAATTGATCATCTTTGAGAAGTGAAAGCTACGATGCATTAAATGGAGTAATACATTAGGTAAAATATTATTTTCATACCTGATTTCTGGGCCTAATCTACTGGCTAAAGTTACTTGGCTCTCCGCCTTGCCACCGCCTGTGACAGGATCAACTACCATCGTTGAAAGAGTTGATATACTTTGCCCTGTACGAATCAGTCAGTCTGTAAAAAATTAAATTATAATACATTATCATAACTCAGATTTAAAATATAAAAAATTTAAAATCCGACCTAATGCCATATGCCGGTTAACAATTATTGTTAACTAATGCTTGCCTCTGCCAAAAACTCTAAGACCGTAACTCTATTGGGCGTCAGGGTAATTGTGTATATAATTAAGTACTTTATGTATTTGACATGCTATTTCAACCTGAGTGGTGGTGACAGGTTGATGGTTTATTTTTCAAAGGTGGTGATAGTGATGACGGATGGATAGTTGAGAGATACGACCTTCTAAATTTACGACACGTTTATACAAATTACTTTTCAGTTTCGATCAATCGAAAAACTTCGACGCAATCGATTTCTAAAACCTCCCAAACACAATGTCACCGTGATCAATGGCCCATTGTGAATTGTATGCAACGCTCTCATTTCAATCAAAAACTACATGTTGTTTTGTCTTCAGTAATTATTGCTATTGCTTATTACACACAGGCATAGACCTGCATCTAAAGTATTGCAATATTGTATGTTCTTAATGAAGGATTCGAATTAGTTTTTACGTCACAAATGATTACGTAATTGATAATTCCTTCCAAGTCTTGCATAAAAATCATATATAAACCTACACTTAGCATTCAATAAGTGTCCGGGCGGAGGAGACAAAGAATACATGCTACCTCGACCTAAAACAAGGAACATTATACCTACAAAGGTACTTTTAAAAATCATGTTCGCCTTAGGGAATCCCATAAGACACTACTACGTTATACTGTATGCATCTTGTCTGCATGTAATTAAAACCTACTGAGTAATTAGCTTTTCATGGAAATTTCATGCCAAAATGTGGAAACGGATGCA
>JAHZNG010000375.1:0-29008 GCA_027744375.1 Orchesellides sinensis
GGACAGAGAAAGTAAAACCTCGAAAATGCAATCAAAGCCATTTCCTCCAACTGATGCATTTCATCGTTGGAAGAGAAGGGAAATACCCTATAGATTTTTTTTCTTTAGCATATGTGTGGCATACATATTGAATGAATGCATGTTATGCTATGTGGTGTGTGCTGCATTTGCAAAATTTTCCAACTCAAAACCAATACATCCCTCGACTACTACTCCTATTATTATTATTGTTATTCGTCATATTGGATGAGATGGAAGGGAATAAAAGAAACGACATCATGTTCCCAATAAAAAAAATCTCGACGAAGCCATGTATGCATAAGCATATTATGGAGCAAAGTGGAAAAGGAAATCCTGTAAGCGTCCCGTTGCCGCCTTCCATAATAAAAAAGTGAATTGGAAAAAGACAAATTCAATTTTTTTCGCAATAGCACTACAACTTTTTGTATTGGCCACGTAGGGAATAATAGACAAGATAGGGTAACCCTTTCACATCTTATCGTTTCTGCGAGAAAATCCATTTTCTTTTTTTAAGGTCAGGTCAGCGTAAGAAATTCAATTTCGGCATTACTTCTATTTTTCGCAAAATTTAGAAAATAGCTTGGCTAACTGACTAAATCAAGGTAGGTGACTTATGAATATTGAATATTCATAACTGGACTTGGTCTTAGTCGCCAAAGTACAAAGGTCGGGATTGGGAGCCAATTAGCAGTATATCTCCCTTTTGTGTGTAAACCCGTTATAATTATATTGGATTAAGGTGCGTGTGTGGTGTACACACAAGTCAATCCACTTTGCAGACGTTGCACATATGCCGACAACAAGACAAGTAACAAGTTAATGTACTGCTGGGCAATACCTTTTTATTTATCAGCCACACATAAATAATAATGAAAAGAATATCAATTTCGTCTGTGTTTTTGCAAGCATGCGTTCTCCCCGTCATGATCATGACTCATCCAGTCGTTTCCATTCATCATTGTTGAAGAGAGCTAATAAGCCTCATACATTTCGGCAAAAACCAACACAAAAACAAAGGCGTCATCATCTCAGCTCGTTTCCTCGAATGCTAAGCTTTCAACAGTAATTGGTATGGTGCAAAGTTACATATTTTTGGCTGAGTAACTGATACATATAAAGTGGGTAAGGTTTGCCTACTTGCATTTATAATAAAATATAATAATTATTCGAAAAAACTTGATACATTTTACCTACTCACAATGAACTTGAATGTGAACCTACTTATGTTACGTTACAGTTAACAGAAAATAAGGTAATTTGTGCAGCAGCGGCGGCTGTCGTGGCACTTCGTGTGTATGAATTGATGAGCGACATGGCTCCAACAACGTATTTGATCAAGTATAGGCATGTTATACACAATAATAACCATAAATTTTACAAGTAATGTAATTCCTTCTCAGGTGTATTCTTACATATTTCATATGTACAAATAATATTGTGCCATGTGGTGCGATTTTAATATATTTTATGCTTATCATAAAAAATAGCAGTATTTACCTGAGCACGTTCCAATATTTGTTTTTCATTGCAAATGGCAATGGTAGTGTATTTCAACTGTGTGGAACTTTGTACAGTTTAACTGTACTCCAGAAACTATAGTAAGGCTATTTTCCATCATATCTACCATAAATGATATTATTATAGATTGGTGGTAAATGCAGCTGCGGCAACGAATGAGGACAAATGCACTTCATCGCTTCCACTTTCCATAAACATTTTCTGGGAGTATTGTACATATCGACATCTTACATCAGGTTATGTTACCAACCATACTACTTAACTGCTCTATCAGATTAAAGATATAATGTAGACGCCGGTTTTTACTGGAAACTGCAAACAAAACGTTTTTAATGCTAATAAATCTAATGCAGTTTTCTCGTCAATGTATATGGGGAACATGGAGCCAAACCGAGTAAAAGGATTCAGCAGATCTTTTGAGCAAAAAAACTGAAGTGATACGATTGCACCACCAGTTTCCCATTCCAATAAAAATAGCACTATTGCAAAAAATACTTACATTTTTTATGAATAAAAATGGCAAAGTACTTACTTGTTCTTTTCGGTTATGTTATACATGCTACCACTCCGTCTCATCTTAATATGCAATTTTATGAGTTGAGCTACAATATTCGGTCTAGAATATACACATATACATAGTGGGTATAAATATTTGTTTCCTATATGCTACACTGTGGAACACGTAGAGAGTCTTTTTAACTTTGAGGGAGTAATGGAGCTTAGTGTATCATTTCTTATATGCATGCAGTGCAAAACACATATTTTAAAATATGCCTAGGTAAGTTTCCACTTCTTCTGCTCTATTTTCATAATGCGGCTTGTGTGCCATATTTTTTACCTTTCTCTTCTGCTGGAGAGTATTTTGTTTCACGTAAGAGCTGTGATCTATCTGCTGATGTATATAAATGAACGAAGACGTATAGTATGGTGGTGTTGGTGAGGTGGTGCTATGTTTTTATCTATAGGTACATTGTACATTAGCTCAAGTGAATGACTCTCTGCAGTAGTCGTAGCTATATGCATGTAGATATCTACTGCGAAGTGGAGACCTACACAAGATCTCAGGATGACGATCGAGGAAGTCACGACGACAGCCACCACTTACTCTATACTTCATACCGACATTATGCTTCAGAACACGAGGAGCTCAAAACTCCACAAGTATTTTCCATATTTTTACATTCCAATAGAAAATATGCGTTGCAAAAAAAGAGGTGGAAATAGAATATAAAATGCCGCTTTTTATGGTGAACCTGCTACTGCTGCTGGAGTTACAAAGTCCCACTTAAACTTTCTTTTTACAGCGTTCGTAATAACGCTTCGGTACTATACTGTACTATGTATCGTAGCAGAGTTTTTCATTTTTAAAATAGGAATAAAATGCATAAAAGTTTTTGATGCAAGCTGGGAAAAAGACTTGCTGAATAAAAAGATGAAATGCATATGTATAGAAATGGATGGATGAGATGAAGGTCTATTATGGTCCGTTTCAGTCCAGCACACAAGAGAGGATGAAAGGTTCAGTTCAGGTAATAAGTGGCAACAATAAAGTTTTTAAATAACAGAGTCAAAGCCAGAGTTTTATGAAAAGGTTTTTTGAGCAAAATGTAGTGGAGCGGTGGCGCTGCAGTGGGGTGTTTAGTCAGTGCAAAAGCTTTACCGGATGCATCATAATTTTTTGGGAGTTGTATAGCGTAACGAATAAAAAACCTACAGGTGTGCTTAAAATACACGTCATACACAGTGAGTGCAAAATACAATGTGTTTTTACATAGTCATTGTGTATAAATAAGAGCAAGGGTCAGTCTGTGCATTTTTAAAGCTCTCTCTCCCACATCATCACATTAATATCCGATTCCTAATTCACAGTTCCAGCATAACATTCAGATATACAGGATAAGCTTGCATGTTGGTGAATTGTGAATTCTATTCATTTCCACAACGGACAATTCTACCCATGTTAACATGAACACATTATATTTTTGCTTAAAAAAGACACAAAGCAATAAGTGCAGGCAAGTTTGCTCAAGCTTCATATCCGGTCCAGTTCAAACCACCACCTCGCTTCCTTCCACCCTCCTTATTTTTATCATTAGAGCATTAAACAAACGGAAAAAGAACTCAGGTGGTTTATATCCCAAACTCATTATCTTCATTGTTGCAGGCAAGCATACACACCCGTGTACCTCACCACTAATACAATGCACATTTTTAAATAGCCCTGGAACAAGGGACTCTTGCAATAATATTTTTCACAAAGGCATCCTTTTGCATACTCAAGCGAGTCTCCTTTTCCGTACCTAAATTTTTAAAGTTCCCAATTAAAAATGGGAAAGAATCCGGCATTTAATAAGTTAACCTAACATGCAACCCATACGCATTTCCGGTCGATCAAAACACAGAAGACCTCCAAACCCAAGAAAAAGTCATTCGTACATATTCTCCAGTTAAAAACCAAAATGGTGATATTACCTTTACCTACGTAAATATGTCACTATAAACTATTTAGTTTATTGCTATTCGCAGAATAACCCATACAAATATTATTTATATAGTATAAATGACAAACCTGAACTTGAATCAGCAATTCATAATACATGTCATAATCATAACATTCCACAGTGCGTGTATTATAGTAGTCAGTATTCATGCGATTACTACGGATATTTTTCTTCAATAAAAAACTCTTTTCTTGTCTCACCACCACCATATAGAAATTACACATAGTAAAACCTTGTATACAATGGGATATTCTTGTGTATGCCTAAGAGTATTATGCATTGTAACAAAATGCATAGCATTTCTCATACAATTCACAATGGGGTTGTTGGTTGTGCTGGTGTATCTTATTCCGTATGGGGAATGTGTACAAGTTTACGTTGTTACGTCCGTACCTAGTGATAATGCACTACTACCGCCCATGCACTGCACTTCAGATGAAAATAGAGGAAATACGTGGTAAGAGAGCTTTGCGCTTTTTGGGTTGCCAGTCGTAACTTGGGTTTAGTGGAGAGAAGGTCTGTGTCAGTTCTTCGTCTCCTTTTTGTCTTTATAAGGCATACCGAATCTAACTCTGAAAGCGCTTTAGCGTTTGTAATTTCACTCTGGAGGAGTCTTTCTGGTATCCTATACTATATCGTATCGTGAAAATGTGAATTCACATTGTAATCACCATCATCATTACGATTACGATTAGTACTATTGCCAGTGAAAAGAAGGTAGTTTTTGTTCGTTTTATTATTTGGTGATATCAAACATTGCCCCGGTGCACAAAGATATACACATGCATACATGCCTACATGCAACTTTAAAAAAGTTCCCACGATGAGAGCTTGTGTATTTTGTCTGTGTAAAAGCAAAAGAGAGAACGTAACTCGTTTTTATATTTCCGTTTGAAAAATAAAGTTTTTGATAAACCATTTTCTTCGTTTGACGAGCTATGCATAAATGCTACATGTTTCCCATGAGACTCTTGCCCATGTTTAAGGAATAAACGTATGTTTTTTCGTGTATACACATCATACGAGCTACAAGGAGCAGAGTAAGTAATGTGTGTAATTAACATTAACAAATTTTTGTTTCTGTATCTTTCATCGTATAAATGTTAACTTGAGAGGAAAAAGCGAAGAAACTTTTTTTTACTAGATAACTTTTTTTAAAAAAATACAATTTTCCTCTTTTAAAAGTGAACTTTTAACTTTTGCTAGAGAGACATGTAAAAACTAAATTCATGCTTACTTAATTATTTATTTTTTGCAAAAGAGACAAATTGAAACAGCACGTAACATAATTAACAATATGAGAGTGAGTAAACTTTTTGCGAGCTCTTTTCAATTTTGAGCCCTACTGACCTGACCAATTACGTAAATGTCTTGCTCGACTTTTTGTCAATCTCTGGAGAAAACCTTGTTAAAAAAGCTAGAGAGCTGTTTGTAACATCAGCATCATCAAAAGCAATCAGTATTTTTCTCCTGACTATCTCATCTCCAGTCCTCTCCAGTTTTTTTTTCATATTAGAGCAATAGATACGTTAAAAGACTTGTAAAATATTATTTACATTAAAAGTACACATAGAGTCAATTAAGGATGCTACTACGGCAGACATATACATACTCGCTTGCATAAGAGAATTTCTTTTTTAATTGATAATATGCGTGTACTTTCCATTTAGATGGTAAATGACGAATTAAACCATGCCTAAATGATTTTGTATTTTAGTCTTATAAATCAGGAAGCGCTCTGGACGTTTTGGAATGCTTACCAGCAATACCTCTCATTTCTATAATGTTTGAAGAACCAAAGAGGTTTGCCGAAAAGAAGAACTACATAAGGTGAAAAATAAAGTGATGAAGTCTAATTTTTAGACGTCTGACAACTGACATTTTAAAACTCATCAGAGAACAAATAGTGTAGCAGTGTCATAGTGCGAGAGTCAAAAGAGGATCGCTGAAAGTTTCCCTATTGGACCTCGAGAAAAAACAACAAATTCCAATATAAGCTTACATTAAAGTTGAAGGAGCCACCCATTGGGAAAAATTAAGTGTAAAAAACAGGACAAGTGTCGAGTGTTGTGATCCGCACTATATTTATTGCAGAGTCCCCTCAGCATCACAAACAAAATATATACATAACATGCGCAAGCATTTAAAACAAAATACAGATAGTGAGTTCCAGTGTATTGCTCAGTTTTGAAACAGTGGTCGTTTGCGAAAAAGGCGTCGGAATGAGAGTGTGAAAAGCTCATTAATATTACAGGAGGATATGCGAGAACAGCGTCCTCATCTGCAATCCTTATGCATATGCTTACAGCCTAAACAACGTTTATAAGCATAAGCGTCCTGTCGTGTGGGTCTAGAGATCGTCCTCTGCGAAAAAGCTCATCACCAATCTTGTCACCGAATCGCTCCAGGTGTCCCACGTCAAATGTGCTCGCACCGTCGTCGTATTACTTGCTGACTTTCCCGTGCGGCAGCTTTATAAGAATAGGGTATTCATATAGTGCAACCGTTAGTCTCAATCTTCCTCTGGAGAAGAGAAAACAAAATATAATAACAACTCGTAAATGCATATAACATAACCGCACTAATAACACAGGCAAAGAAAGAGAATACTTGCAGTTTGCATTGCTACTGGACATACTGCTGGAACAAGTTTTTATCTTCGTCTGGAAGAAAAGCTCTCTCAGATCACCCATATTCGTGTTTTATACATGAATTAGAAGGAGATTGCTTTTGATACTGCTTTCTACACACGCAGTGCAGAGATCAACAACAAAAAAACTGTTCCCGTTCTCTACTAACACCATTTTCTCCTATAATACTCACTTGCCAACAACTTTCACTTCCTTTTCTCACCAACTTTCATGTCAAGAAAGAAAATAACAAGAGCTCTCGATTCTTGACAAGTTTTGTTTGGAGAAAAAGAGAAAAAACTGAAAGTTAGGTTGCTAACCTGGAAGAGAAAAGTTATTTGACTTTGTTAACCTGGTCCGGTTACACTTTTTAGTGAAAATTTCCCCTATAATGACAATGAGTGTGTGAAGCACTTTTTTAACTTGCTAAATTTATAATATCAAGTTTCAAACACTGACAACCAACTAGAAAAAGTCATCATCGAAAGTTATACTGACACGTTGAAAACTAGTGCAATATCCAAACTTTGCTTGATAAAGCACCGAAAAAGAATAAGTGTCGACGAAAATAAAAAGAATCAGTGGACGTACCATAACATTGTTGAAAGTCACAGACGTTTGACAGGTAAAAAAAATCTTAAAATATGTATAATCTTTTTAAAACAAGCATATTCAAGTCACCGCAAACATAACAATGAAAACTTGGAGTATATTTGATGGTATGTTAGGCCGGTGTTAAAAAGCATATCCGAAGAAAACAAACGCTTCTAATATTTTTATATGCACACGTCGAAATAGAAATCCTGGATATTTTTTGGAATAACTTGTAGAAAGTAAGAAAACAGCTGAGTGAAAGCTTTAGGTTTTATCCAAAATAAACTGAACTCTTGCTGGAAAAGGAAAAAATACATAAGTTGCTAGCTTGCGTTTTTTTTATCATTCACTCTTCTACATGCATTTGTTTACTGGCCAAAATAAAAAACTCTGCGGGTTGTCATCTGGATGAAAATAGGGAGTGACAAGGGAAATGTATCATCTGGTCCTGGAGAAAGTGTTGGTATAAAACATAGACAGAGGGAAAGTGGTTTTGCCACGGAAAAATATGATATTTTGTAGTAAGTGTTCTATGTATATGCAATAAAGTCTGTAGTCATGTTACGTTTTACCTTATGTATACATACGTTAGGCACACTCTTAACATTCCTTCCATATTTTTCCTTAACCTGTACTTACATACGTGGCGACAACGTAATGGAATAATCTAGTTGTTTGGGCACAATAAAGGTGAAACATTCCTGAAAACAAAAAAATACAAGACACCTTCCTTAAGTGAATTTTCAATTTTACATAGCTTCATGTACAAAACCAATGCCTTTTCCGGGTAACTTATATACATAATAATGTATTTACAGAAAGAAGGCTAAACCCAGAGAACAGTTACCTATACCTCACCAGATTGTTGAACATTTTTAAACAAAGGGTTGACTATGGTATGCACAAAAATGTAATAATGCTGCGTTATCTTACCTACGCCGTACCTCTACTCACTTCCGCTCTGTAAATGGAAGAAACTTCTATAGCTTCGCATATTTTTTCCCTCTGAGCCACTTCTCATCACCATCATCTTAGTTCTCTTCCTTGAAAACAGTAAGTCGAGTGTAGAGAGATGGATGCCGCAAGTAAGCATAAACTCGTTCGTAATGCTTTTTTATTATGTGAGCTTGCGATGCAAAAAGCAAACGAAAGAATGAAAGAAAATTTTGATATTTTCTACCTTGATTCACTCTCTTTCTGTCTGATTGTGTGAGTGAGCTGCTAAGAAAAAAGTAGTTATGCACGCTAGAGAGCCTCACTCATCATCCTATCTTATTATTGATATTCTCTCAAATAACTTCCATTGTGCATTGTTATATCATGAGTATGATCACAGTTACAAAAGACTTCCTTTTTCCAATCATACTTGCCTAAGCATTATTGCAGATTACTCAGGTATGCACTACTGGGTCTACTATATAGATTTTTGTGTAGGTGGGTATTGCGTATGTATTTTCTTTGCGAAAAGCTACTTTTCGATTTGCTTCTTTAAATAATACTCAGAAGTACATTGACTAAAGACTAGTCAAAAGAAGAAGTAAATGTTGCTCGTGCGAGACTTCGTCTTCTTTTACTTTGCTGACTGACAAGTTCCTTCCTTATATACACTATACATGAATTTCATGCGTAAGGCAACATATCTTTATGATTCCTTTGATATTTAACATCCATGTAGACATTTCAATGTGAAGAATATATTATAAAATGAAGTGCAATACAAATATAAAAATTCCCATATCCGTTTCAATTCTTTGTTACGTTTATGCGCTAAACTAGCTTCTTTGATTCATAACAAATTCCAAGAGAAAGTATTCTGCATATATTTGTGTTTAGTAAGACTAAAAGTATTTTATATTTGTTGACAGTCCATAGGACATCCATGTAACAGCGTCTAGTCTTTTACTAGGAATCGTCGTCTTGATGAAGAGATGTCAGTGAGCTATGCAAAAATACTAACCTTGCCTAGTTTATAAGCAGTGGAGCAAACGGAAAACTATTAAATTTGTGCATGGTTGCTTCTCATTCCTTTTTTGTGGTGGTTCATATAAATTGTCTATGCATTACTGTCATTCCTTTCTCCAGACAACTGAAAACAGAAATAAAATTGTGGGCACGCATTTTTTGGTTAGCAATTTCTCGTAGGACATTTTTCTTTATTTATTTCACTGGAAATGAATGAAAGGAGCACTTAGAATTATGCACTCTGGCTGGCTGGCTATATGAATGAACATTCAAAGAGACACGAAGAATTTCACCAGAAATATTCTTATATAAATAATCTTCTGGCAATAGTATCAACTGAAATCAACCGGCAAGCTGCCCTGCCATGCCACACAAGAAGTTAAGCCAGTTCGCAGAACACTCTGTAAAAAAGCATCAAAAAGTAGTTTCTTCGTAGTAAAAAATTTCTCAAATCATAATTCTTCTTTTTTGCCTGCCACTGCCTCATAATATTCCCATTCACTTTTCCCTTTCACCACCACTAAAATATTATGGAAAAAATTGATTTAGTGGCGAGGGTTGAGCTTCCTGCTCTTATTTTCCTATAAAAAGATGCAAAAGTAAGGATGATATAGTCCAGACAGCAGCATCTCGACAGATTCTGTATTTTTGTACAATGTACTTTTTTGGCGAATGAATAAAGTTTATAAGATGATGGGGAGGAGGTGGAAGTCAAATATAAATTATAAATTAAACCCAAGATCTGTCACAGATTACCTTTTCCCTTCCATGTATGTCTCTTCCTTCCGGGAATGAATGGCTGCATAATAACCGAATATGGGACTTTAAAGAGAAAACAACAAAAGCCAAATAACTTATTTCGTCTTTTCGTAATAGCGAGCCAAATTGACTCTTCTGAGCTTTCTTTCCCAAGTTGACATTTGAAGCACCAAGATTTTTGAACCAGTGTCCCGATTCGAACAAGTAATCCAGTGTTATAAGTCTTTACACAATCATACGACAACTCAACCGGCCGTAAGAAATGATTTTTTCTTTGCTTCCCAAAAAACATACCACCATGACATGCATACAACGTTGGATATTTGATCATGTCAGTTTGAGTTTGCATCAAGAAAACCAAATAAGAATTGAGGATTTGTATCAATTTTTCTTGCAAACGATTTCATGTTCATCTTTTCCACTCAACTTGCAGGATGCGTACAATACACAAAATTTCATTTCATTTACATTCCGTATTCATTCAGACTTTTTCCTGGTTTATCATGCTGCATGATATTGTAAGGCTGACCTCAATAGTAGCTTCTTCCAACAATCTTATGCAAACGGCTAACGTTTTTTTGGTGGCTTAGCTAGTTGGCCAGAAATGGAAAAAGCACGGAGTACATATACAAATGTAGTTATATTGCTATTGCTCCCATCTTATTTGAATTCTTATGTGTGATTCGTTTATTTTATTCTTATTCTGCTCTACATCTTGTTTTTCTTATCTGGGATGATGTGATGGTATCTGGTATCTATCCTCGTGTGGACTGG
The DNA here is from genome assembly GCA_027744375.1 of Orchesellides sinensis. Taxonomy (NCBI): domain Eukaryota; kingdom Metazoa; phylum Arthropoda; class Collembola; order Entomobryomorpha; family Orchesellidae; genus Orchesellides; species Orchesellides sinensis. The sequence continues at coordinate 10,760 of JAHZNG010000375.1, forward strand.
AATTGTGTGTAGTGAGGCAGGATGATAGTAATTCAAATTCAAGTTGGCCGTTTTTTCATCAGTGTTAGTATACGTTATGAGGTCACTTACAGTGTGGGTGTCTGTATGTCCATAAGATTCAAATAATCCTGGAGTCTGGGCTAGCAACTTCCAATAAAATATAGCTTTCCTTTCCAGCTATACTTACGTACATGTATACCTATGTATATATATATTCTCTCTTTGAATTACAGCTTATTTCATCTTCTCGGTTATCCTCTGTCCACTTTTCCAATTTTCCACCGGGATGACGATACAATAACACGCGCATCTTCATCAAATCCTACCAGAAATAGACATACTATTTTTGTTATGAATACGCGTGTTTTTCTCCATTTCCAGAGGTCAGCCAGCATTTCTCATAATCATATGTAATGGAATGGAAAGATATATATATATTTCGGGTAATCAGGAAAGTGTTCACACATGAATGAACTTGTATCTCATTTCTACCCCAAATGCATGTATGTTTTTAGTAGAAATGAATACAAAACTTAAATTTCTCCAATTCCGTCTTGACCTCGTCTCAAGTTGTGGCATGTGTGTCGAGTGAACATGACTACAAAAATACTGCTCTGTCAAGGCTTTCGGTTTTTTGTCTAGCCTGAGGCTCCATTTAAGCATTTTTTGACCCAATCCATAGAATAAATGCATGATGCAGTGCAATTGGGAAAGTGAAAAAAATAAAGCCAACCTAACACGAAGTGGGCTGCCCGTTATACTTTATATTTTAAAGGTCTGAGAAGGATTTCATTTCGTGTTTCTTAAAGATTCAGTATTACTATTATTAGATTATTGGGAAGGAAAGGAGTAAAAAGCCATTACGAGTTTTTATTTATTTTATAGCGTATGTCTGTACGTAGGTATTGTTTATTTTACATGTACACACACTGAAATTTGATACGTACGTTAGCACAGGTGGGAAGGGAGGTTTTTAAAAGGGGATTATTGAGATTTTCAGAATGTTATTGGGGGATTGCATGTATTGCCTCCTACCTTCTCCAGGAAAGGAAATAACATGCAGAGACGAGGACGAGAGAGAAAGCTATTAGTTATTCTAACATAATATCAATACAGGATTATGTTGTGTATGGGCGAACGTGCATTGCTCATAAGTTTTTACCTTTAAGGTCATCTACCAAGAAAAAAGCACGTAAAAATGAAAGTTGAGTTGGATTGTGTTACATATATGTTTATTTGATACTTTCCAAGATTTGAGTTTATAAATGCATATAACAGCAGTGTGTGGGTATACCTCCCAATTTTTCATTTTGGACTTTTAACAATGGAAAAAGTAATGTAGAAATGAGAAAGGAAAGCAATTGGTTATGTGTAGGCAGGTTAGAGGAAAGAAAGGAAGTTTCATTTCCATCTCAGCTATTATTATTATTATGATTATTATTATAATGATTGTATGCATGAGGAATGGACTTCTGGAAAATGATACTGAAGAGAGAAATGAAATTATGTACCTATTGTTCGAGACGAGTGTATCATTTTACATTGCAAATGAAAACTAGACAAATAGTAGTGTATAAGCATAAGTTATTGCATGCATGTAAAAAATACCTAAAGACAGACAGCCAGGCACAATGAGTTGTTTAAAAGGCATCTAGACTAAAAAGTAAGTAGGATTAACTAAGTGTACAATTGCACGGAACACATTTGTAAAGTACATAATAACATGGACGTGAAAATATACGATATGGTCTGAACTTTCTTTACTTTACACACAAACTCACGCTAAATCACATACATTTCTTTCTATTGGAATAAAATCACCACATCCGGTCAGCCCGAGACATAGCGTCAGCAACTTTAAATGAACCTTTATACAATGGTCAACCATCAGCATACCTATGTATGTGTATGTATTTTTTCTAGGTGGAAGTTTGCACGTTGCATGATCATGTCATAAAAATTGTGGCTGTGTGATCTTTCAGCAGTTTTTTTTGGCAGTATCCCCTTTCTCTCCATTTCCTTTGGGAATACGCATCTACTTTCACCATTGCCTCTTCACAGAGTCATCTTACATTTAAAAGGATTCTGATAGTTCATCATCATCCTCACAATCTTCTTTTTTATCCAGACTTTTTATTTCGTCATTTCTTTATAGTACTCCTATATTATGGCGAGTTTGATATTTCCGATTACTCTTTCATAATGCATACTCCCAACTACTTTTCTTTTAACTTCCTTTCTATAATGAGGGGACAAAATAAATGGTTTGCCGGGAAGACGGATAGTCGTTTTTGGTTTGTAGGTCGAACAAGTGGAGACAGATTGCATGATGATGGTGATAGTAAAAATAATCCAGAGTCATGCTGTGTAGGACGGTCATCATATCAAATATTGTCGCAGACTTTGTCGGATGATATTTTGTCGCTACAGAATTACATACTATTTTTTGATGATCTCCACAAAAAAAACCTCTCGATAATATTCAATCAAACAAAGATGAAAAAGTTGCTTCATGAGCTCAATCATGTTTCATTATGGCGTATATGTACCAAATGTATGTATGCAATGGCGGATGCTGATGGCGTAACTTTTTTGTGAACGAGGTATGTGTGGTGTGTGTGGATCATCATAATAATCTTTGGTAACAGATTTTCTTGTGAACAAACGTGTTTTTTGGGGAGAATATGGGTTTTATACGATTATTACTGTCCTTTTTCCTTACTTGAAAATAGTTTGAAAGATTCCGCATGATCATCACTACTTTTTTATTGACTGAAGCTCATACAACGTATCTTGGTTCAGGATAGGGATCCAATAAGAAAAGGAAAATGGGAACGTTTCGTGATAATCTTTTTTTTGCTTTCACACATGTTATATACAATTTTTTACACGGTCTTTCAAGGGAAAGCATATGATTACATAAACGGTTGCATGTAATAATGTGCGAGCTTAGAGAGAGGAATTGCATGTCATGTGCAATTTTTATACGGTATTTCCTTCATAACGGTACACACCATGTAATGTGGGTGCTAAATGTTCCATACGTCTTGTGTAAATAGTATAGGCGTTACAGTGAGGTTCCTTGCAAAAAATTGTAATGGTAACTGGACCGGACATTGCAGTCGGATATGCCTGCTTACACTAGTTTTCCTCTTATTTTTCTTCAACTTCACACCCGTGTGAATATACAACACAATAAAACTATAATAAATATACTGCGTGTGTATACGAACATGGAATAAAGTATCTATAAAGCCTGATCTATTTTTAAAGGTAAAAGTATTTGTATAATACATATCTGTACAAATGTTTATTGTACTGCTGCTGCAAGTCAATAATAATTTTTCTTCAGATTTTGCTCCTTTTGTATCCCCAGCAGCTCATCCCCTCTTCCACATAACATTTTTGATGCGTTATTTAAAAGGCAAAAAGTTTTGTTTTGGGCATTGAAAGTTTTTGTATTGTATTCCAATTTTTAGCCCAGATTCCTACTTTTATATCTGTGCACAATACAAACTCCTGCCACTTCCAGGCTTGAAAGTCAGAGTCGTCATTTGTATAAGTTTTCATAGGTATAGCTGCATGTTATATTGTTTATTAAGGCAGGCAAGTGGGATTTGTACACAAAGTGAAAAATACAAAAAGAAATGCTTTTTTATTTATACAGTTACAGTACATGGGTGCATACAAGGCCTGTTACTTTATACGCGTCTTGTCTTCTGACATTTTTGGGCGAATTGCCCCTGCTTTACACAGCAAGCGCTGGTTTCACTGGCTGCACACGACACAGAATGCGAAGGTGGCTATAGGATACAGATATGTCTTCTATTTAATGATTTTATATATCTAGAATAGGAAATAGAGGTTAAAGCATGTATAAGTCTGTAATATTACTTTCACCCTAAAAAAAGAAAATTGATCAAACTTTCGTCTCCTTTTTTTTGAGCTGGTGGAATAGTTGATAGCATGTTGACTCGAGTTTCTTCAACCTTGCCATGTATTCATGTGTCTCTGTCGGTAACTAACTCCAGTGTACCGTAACAGAACGGAGCACACACATACCACCAGAAATTCCATACATCATCATCATCGCCGCTATTTGTAGAAAAGACTACAAAAACTGCCACGATGCTGTTTGTTGTATTAAAAAAGAAGGATCATAAGAAATTGGAAAAAGGAATAAAAAAGAATGTTTGTCCTTTCTTTTGATACACTTTTTAGGTGTATTATGTGATTCCCTTACGTGTACACAGACAAAGAAGTTGCTCTACTCCTTTTATTTTGTCCCCTACTTTCTCTCACTCACTTCCTTGCACACACGTTACACAATAATGCATCTCCCTTGACCACTCGCGTTTCCGTTCCATTTTAAAAATAGATAAATCAATTTCTGCGAAGCTTGAACAGAGAGACAAGAAGCAAGAATGAATGCTTTTTGGAGAAAGTCCGGTAATGGTAAGGGTAGGCCAGAGTGAAAAAAGACGTAAACTAGCTTTACCCTGTGTACAGGTGAACACACGCCATTGTATCATATCATAATAATAATGCAAGAGATATTATTACATACATTACCTACTCACTACTGCTCACGCTCACACACACAGGTCCGGTCATGAATTGTTCAAGGACACCTTCGCGAGACTAAAAGTTTCTTGGCACAGTGTTGGCAGGTTTTTTTTTCTGGACAAAGAAGAAAAAGTGAAACTGTGTATTTTCCTTTTTGTGTTTTGGAGAAAGTAAATTAGCACAAGAGAATGGGAAGGAAACCTTGAGTTGCTTTCTCTCTTGATTTTGGGTCTCTGGCGTTTCTTGTGGTGTGTGTGTGTGCTTCTGTTTTATTTTATGTTTTTTGCGAATATCTTAAGTTTTTGCAAAGGTGGCATGTGGCATGCCAGGCAGGAAAAGCGTTTATTTTATTTTGTCCGGAGGAGAGAATGGAAAATGTGGCTGGAGAATGAGTGGAGTAGAAGAAGAAGGACGTTTTTATACGTATTATATATCTAAATAAATGTCTCTTGAAATTTTCTCAACGCTTGCTTCTCTCTCACTCTCACATGTTATGCTTTCCAAACATGCTTTCTCTCTCTTAACTCTTTCTTCTTTTTCTTCGTTCAAGGTCCCCCCATGGGACTTGGATGGTAGCATGGCATGCAATGCTTGGAGAAAAAAAGAGGAAAGAATGGCCATTCCTTTTTTTATTTTATAAGCTGTGTGTACTACTATAAACTATTACTATATTTCATCTTTTAAAAAAATACGGAAGTTATTTCCTGTAGCTCTAAATTGNTTTTTTTATTTTATAAGCTGTGTGTACTACTATAAACTATTACTATATTTCATCTTTTAAAAAAATACGGAAGTTATTTCCTGTAGCTCTAAATTGGCGTAATAGGTTTCAAAGAGAGGGCTAGCTTTTAATGGATGAACTATATACTAAACACTGCCGTCATTATCGTCATCAATGGAAAGCGTGCTCCACTTTTTCCTTCCGGGGACCTTCCTCACCGCTTAAGCAAAACTGGCTTAGTCAAGGTAGCATATGTATATCTAATAATTCAAACCTTTAAATTGACATTTGACACATATTTTATCGGTATATCATCATCATGAGCAAACCTAAATACCCTGATAGCTTCTCCCAAATGTCAGTTTGCATTTTGCATATAATGGGTTTGTTTGGGCTTTCCTACAAACAAGCGCAATTTGTGGAGAAAGAAGCTGAATAATAATAACAAGTCACGTAAAAGTTTTTCGACCGTTCCTGCAACATGCAATGGTAAATGGGTTTATTTTAGGTAAAATTCATGTTACGCTATTTCCCTGCATGCCTGATTGATTTTCCCTTAATTTGTCCACCCAATTTACTAATTCACCGTCAAGCAGAGAAAGATTGGTTTTGACATGGGCGACATATACTGAACTGAAGCATACTTGTGGATTTCAAAGTAGCATTAAGTAAAGTCATGCTTACAGTGCTTACAAGGTAAATTCGGGGAAAATCATAAGCAAGCTTTTTTTGTATTCGACATGGTAGAAGGACGCCAGAAAATTGGGTATTATCAAGCCACTTTATCTTTTAGCATCATTTTCATTACATTATTACAATTTTCTCTGAAAAATATATTCCCTGCCTACTCAAATAATTCTGTGGAAATAGGAGAAATGTCCAATTTAAAAGGAAAGTGACCATTTGTTGCTACTTATGCCGTAAGCAATACAAAAACCAGCGGGCCAAAAATAATATTCTATTTCTGAAAATCAATAGGTACTTCAATCAGTCGATACATCAGGATAAATGAGGAAGTGATGCCGTCAGTAATAATTTTATTAAACATAAAACATGTTTAGGCTGAAGTAGGATAAGGCATGCTTAAATACCTAAGCTATTACTTAACTAGCTTCTGTTATGACATGACCCAGGGTTACCTCTATTAATTTACTCGTGTATAGTTTTTTATGCTGCTGCTTTTTATAAGAGTGAGACACAAGCAGACAATATATTCTATAGCCAGAAGGCAGAAAGCGATACGGATATTATGACACAAGAGAAAGTCTGCAAGTCAGCAAAAGGAGCTTTGTCACATGATATAGTGTATTCATGAAAAGTGAAAAGGTTGGTTGGTTTGTCCTAAGAGAGATAGAGAGAAGGGGGAAAAGATATAATGGATCTCTTGATAAATTGAACAGGATTAATTACACTGTTTTAGAGGAGCAAAGCTAATTTAATCAAATGGGAAAGGATAGACTTGACTAGGTTTTCTCCTCCGATGGAGAACATGGAAGAAAGCTGTAAAGCTCCTAGCATTTTTTACCTACTCTCTTTCTCTTGCTTTCTCCTAATTTTTTTTTATCCTGGGAAAATTGTCTCAGGTTACTATTTGCTTTTGTTGTAGAGAAAAGGGAAGAGAAGGATGAGACAGGATAGGGAAAGGTAGTAAGGCATATATTACATCAACCTTTTGTTTTTGCCTATTTCATAAACTCCTGCTCTCATTGTGTAGCTGTCTGTTGAAATTGTTGAGAAAAGTGTGTTTACATAATATACACACGCGTTTCCCTTGTCATCTCGTGTTACATGCCGTGGCACACAAATAATGTCGCAACGCTACTCTCTCAAGCCTTTTTTTGTTTACAATGAAGAAGTTGCAAGCAAATTCCTAAATACATATACCTTAAATTATTTGCTCTTTCTGCTTGCTCATGATGATGATAATGATATGGGACGTGATTAAAATTAAAGGTAATAGTCTTATTTAAACTGTTTAGTGTCCAAAGAAAGTTTTCAGTAAAGCATCAGTAGTTGTACCACCACGTCAAGTCTTTTAGCCACTATCCTCTCGTCTGATACCGGATCTCCATAAACTCCAGATAAATTTTCTCATGATCATTATCACCATCCAAGTAGAGGACTTTGCCTGCAGTAATAATGATCTCTTCTGTGTTTATAAGCACAAGAGGGGAAAAGTTACAAACTTGGATGTTCAGCCTTTTGAAAAATATTTGTGCTTTTCAGAGCTTCACTTTGGTTACTTTTCATAAAGTCATACCATTTACTTTACCTGTCTCACAGCTCGTCTCGTCTTGGCCTGTCATGTCAACATGACAGCTTTCATCACCATCAATGAGCGTATATACTTACATTTACATCCTAGACACTAATTTTCTTTCCCTCTTGGAAAAGTAAAAGTTTTTACATAACATACAATATTGTAAACTGACTTTTAGTTAGTCTCTGGAAAAAAGAGTGAAAGAGACAGGTGGAGAGATGGAAAGAAAATTCAAAACATTCCTCGAACCCTGCCGCCTAAATAAGCTGATGATAATTATTAGTCATGGACTACTTTTCCAGTAGTAATTTCTGAAAAAATCCTGGAAATGTAATACAAACTTGGGTTTCACTTGAAAAAACTGTGAGTTTGGTTTTTTTTGGAAAGTTCACAACGTAATGTATTAATGAACTGCTACATAACGCATGTAGGTTGTATATTATGTAGCTTCCAGGGAAAAAATGAAGTAACCTCAATTTTCACTCTGGCATACATACACTTTTACATGCATGACTTTGCCATAACCAAATTCACTCAGAGTTTTGTAGTTGTGTGAAGAGAAAATTTTGTAAGTGAAACACTTAAAAAAGGCATGGCAAGGACACACGCTATATTATGCTTTTTATCGTGAGTAGTAATGCATGCATACATGTTAATAATATAATGTTCGTCATATGGTTCTCTTCTGCCGACTGCTTACATTATGCATATAATAATGGCTCCTCATCCTGACTCAAAAAAAAGAGAAAAGTCTCTTAATGGCCTGGAGTGTGTTTTTTCCTATATTCTGGCAAAGTAAAAAAGGAACTCTACTCTGGAGACCTTTTTTTGCATGGCATTGGCATGGCCTACCTGTGCTGTGGTGCCTGAAGAGGAAAAAGCAGTCTACCCACGTTTTCTCCTTCACGCCATATTACGTAGGGTGACACTGTTCCACAGAACCCAGCATTGTCCTCAAGATTTTCCCTGTGTCCCAGTCCCTTCTTTTGGTTGAGATGTTGGTAGGCATGCTTGGAATTTTTAGAATGGTAATCATCATCGTCATGTTCCCGTCTCCATTCTCATCATGCAGATGCTCCAGCAGGTTACCCTACTGTAAAGTATGTAATTATAATTGAATAGTAAGGAAGCAAGACGGTGGTGACTGGAAATAATGGGTTTGCTGTGTAAAATATACGAAACCAGTGACATATATCACATGAGCAGGAATCGAACCTGGAGTTTCATTTAGTTAGGATTGTAACGCCATACTTGTTCCAGATTTGCACGTGCCAAGGTTTATAACAGAAATGATATCCCCATCTTACTGAAATATTTCATGATAATCTGAAGTTTCAAATATTTTCTTAGTCAAAACAGAGTTTCAGCTTTAAAAGATTTTTTCTGTGCATGAGCCTCACTTGTGATTTTAATCACCGTATCATATTTATCATTTCAAAACGAATAAGGACACTAGTGGCATGGAAGAATCTGATGAGAAGGGGCACCTTCCCAATACTACATGAAATTGCTGTGGCGTTTATTACAAACAAAAGAAAACAATTATCATTAGTATTATTATTGCAGTCATATTTATAAACGTTTCGTTTCACCTTTTTATTATTACTTTTCTATTTTTTGTTCGTCTTCATCTTCTACTCGTAAAATATGTAATAACAATGGTAATAACAATGATAGTTCTGTGCAATTATTATGATGATGATTATACGACAATAAAAAATGTAATATTGTCATTGCACTTTTGTTTGAGTGAGGAGCTTGTCTCTCTTTCATAGAGCTCAGTCATTGGCGTGCATACAACCTTGTAATTCTCCTTTTATAATACATTGTGTTACATACAATTGCAAAAAATTCTTGAGGTGGAAGAAACATTTTTTGTATCGAAAAGGAAGAACAATAACGTGCAAATTTTTTTTACATCACAGCATTTAAAGGGTATTAGTATTACTCTGGCGTGAAGAGCTATATTATATTTTGTCAGTAAAAATAGAATCACTATTTTAAAGCAAAAACTATTTTCTCAGGAACAGGTGCATCAAACACCTGCATTTTACTTGATGATTATTTACATGGAGCAAGCGCATCACGGGATTTCACTTTTTGTTGAGATTTTTCTCACTAAAATTATATTTGCTACTTGACCTGCTGATGATTAGGATATATTTTGAGCAGGTGCCCTTATTGCTCCATATGTATGCTTGCTCATCGTATCATCATCGTTATCAAGCCAATCATGATCATCATGGTGGTTCTCCCAGCTGAAAAATAAGTCATGCCTCATGCGTTCACATCCTTTCGCTTCATATCCGCTCGGACTTGCTCTGTCGAAGAAAAAAACCTGTTTGACTCATTCCAAAATATAAAATAGTACAAACCTTGCGCATACACATATTTAAGGGGATACAGAAATACATACATACACATTGTCGATTTCCTTTCGTACGTTTCTTGATTTCATATGTAAACGGTAGAAAAACTGTAAAAAGCAAGATACCAAAAGTCGGTCCTTCTTTTTCCCCACCTTAAAAATCGTTTGAACTGCAGAGCAGAGGTACGTACGTACTCATACTCACCAAAAATTAGCTTTCATTTGACCATTAGAGCATACTCGGGCAGAATTCTGATGAAGCCCTCCTGAGTCCTATGATGTGAGCCCTTTCAAACTGCTCGTTTGCCAGGAAGGAAGTTGTAAGCACTTAAAAAGCGTACATAGATACGTAAGTAAAGACATGCTCATTTTCTATTAAAGATATATACTTATGTACGTACTATTTTTGGTATTTCTACAAATGTTCTTCGGAACGAAGACTCCTCTGCCTGCGTCTTCTCCTTTTGTTTTATTGGAAGTTAGTGGAAATAAATAGTTGGATTACCACGATTGCCATTACCACATCATATGAGGCCACTTCCCAAGATATTATGGCATACACACATAAGTACACATAAAGTACTGTATTATTGGCATTGGGATCACTTAGCTATCATATTTCCTGATAAGTATCATAATATACTTCGTTAGTATGTGTTTGCTCTATGTTATGTTGTGGGTGGCTAAAGACAAGGTAAGAAGGCACAAGGTATCATGAACTCTAAACTGAAGGAACAGCATACCTGTGTTCTACACATGAGAAGAGGAAATAGAATTCTCACGGGATATCAAACGCACACCTCTTGCCTAGCACAAGACTTGATCTTAATTAGGTACTTTTGATGTACCGTGTAGCTCTCTCTCTCTGCCTTCCCCTCCGTTTCTTCTTTATCTTTTATCAGATAGATTTTTTATCGGAAATACATAGGTATACACCTTTACATATCACTATTAAGTAAATAGGCAAGGTAGGTATTTGCAGAAGGAAGAAAAAGAAGGCTCAAGAAAGATTCTTGACTTTTGCCGTTTCATGTCATGTTTATATTATATTTGCAGCGGAGGATATTTTTTTTTGGATATTGCATTTCCTGCTTCAACTATGTCTGATGAAGAGAGATATGAGTTTCATATAAAAATTAAATAAAGAAAAGGAAACTAAACGAAAGCTTACAAAATAAATATGCATATACCTGCGTATTTAAATAGCAATAGAAAAGCCCATTGACTTGTGCTATTATGTAGATGATGTATGTATTTTTTTCTTCGAATTAAAAATAATATCATGGCATTCTTTTTATCAGGATCAACGATCGTCTCTGTCCAATTCCACAACTCACAATTTAATTTGAATACGTAATGCATATAGGTAATATGTGTAGAAGAGAAGGTAGATTGGTAGATATATAGGAATGCGATGAAAAATGGGCAGTGGTTCTCTGTCAGGCCCCCATCTGTGCTTTTGTTAAATGTACTTTGTGCTACCATGTAATTTGTGACTTCCTCAGAATGTGAATTTGATTTTTTGATAACTTTTTTTCCTGGAATGATGCAAAATACGTTATATATTACCATACGAAAAGGATTCCTAATAAAAACCGAGCTAGGTTTTTAAACCAAAAAGCGTTATATATTGTTTTACCTTGATTTATCGTCTCGAGAGCAAAAAAAAACGGCTGCGTGCGGCTCGTGTGGAAGCACATGTGAGTAATTTTTAAAGGAATTTGTTGGTGTGTGTGTGTTTGAAATAAATAAATATTAGTGTGTGTTGCATGTGTGTGCATTGCAGAGAGAATTATATCCATTTGTGCAGATAAGCCGAAATATGCTAAGGGAAAAATGTTGCGTTTCACTAATGTCACCATTCATATGCATAGGCGCAGCAAACAAAAACAGTCAAGCCTTCCTGTTTCCTCCTCTGAGTCCCGACTTTGCACGCTGATTAATAATGAAGGAGGAATAATAGGTACATACAAGCGAATAAGATATGCACAGCCCATAATATTAATCTACAGTGGAAACTAACACACGATTACATGAACCTCAGCTCAAAACGCAAATCTTTAATAGGGAAATTGCGCAAAAGATAAAAGTAGGCAGATTGGATAAGCTCCACTACTGAAATTTTAACCGACGGGATAAATAACAGACAGGGAGACAGGATCCTGTTTCCTTCCCTTGAAAAATATGCCTAATATTCTGGTAAAGCAGTTCAAACTGAGAGTATTTTTCATATAAAAAAGTTTGAAAGTGAAACGGTATACCTAAATTCATTTATGCGGTCTGTGAAGTACATCAGTGTTCAAGTATCTCGCATAATGTAATGCACAAAATAGACAGACAGACATCAAAGGCCACAAAAGGAATATGTGTATCAACGTCTGTCTGTCTGTATTTTAAGTGAAATATGTACCTACTACGCACTAGGCACCACAATACTGAAAGGGTTAAAAGAATCTCTGTAAGTGTAACGATGATAAGGGTTGCAAATTGGTTTGGTTTGGCAGACTACGTTTACGTGGATGTGGAAGAATTGCGAATGAAAATGAGTATTTTCATTTTGAGAGAGAAAGAGAGAAGTTTAATTATTATCTTCATCTCTAATCGCATTTTACATCAGACACGGCATACCCAACACAGCTATGCGCATTTAAGCTTTTTAAATGGTATTACTATTGAGCTAATACACATTGTTGCCATTTTAGCATGAAATGCACAAGAGAGCACGACCCATACCGTGTTTTTGTCTTTTGCCTTGGTTTTGTTAGGTTTTAATCTACAAATTTACATGTGGAAAGGGGCAGGTGATGTATGTTATGCTAGGTGTTAGTATTAAATGTTATGTGCATTGCTGAAAATTAAATGAAGGTTACGATAATAAAATACCAAAGAGTAAATTCTGTATTTAACGTGTAGGGAAGCATGAAGCGTACACCACCACAATAGTCGAGATGCCATACTTATATGTTATTTAGACGCAGAGTGCACATTTTGAAGGTTATCATTCGGATACCTGCTCACAGCACATGTTAAGCAATCTTTTGTCTACTGAAGAGAGCAGAACAAAAAATACATTGCCTGTAAGCAAGGATGAAGGAACAGGAGATTTTTGCGTTAAAAAGTCAGAGAATAGACAGATGATAGTCAGCATTAAAGTCACATGTAATTTAATCACGTAAAATTTTATCAGTTATCATTTATCATATTATTATTAAACACATCTTATCAGATAATACCGAGTATGCCATTGAAAAGATCGGCTGTGTCATCATCATTGGAATACTTAAAATAGCTAATTAAAATCAGTTAAGCAAAACACCATTCATTAAACAATGTGAAGAAGTGAAGTGTTGGGTTTTAAATAGTTAAAAAAATAACGCGGATTGCAATTTGGATCGTTTTTTAAAATTTGAAGTGCAATTTATAAGAATATCTTTATGTGTATAGTTAAAAACCGCTTCCAGTGTCTTCAAAGGGACTTGTGGGTATTATGTAAGTATGTGTCAACTTTAGCGCTCTCAACAAATATATTAACATCACAAATGTTTTGGTTAGGAATAGATAAGTATGACCATTACGCGATAGGTACAAAGTTTTGAATTGATAGAACATCAAATCTGGCTCGCCTTGATTAAAAACAGACAAATGAAAATAACAAGAAGAAAAAGGCTATTAAAAATTGTCCCTTAACTTTACCCACCACCCCTCCAGAGTAGCTGCTAGCAGCACACAGCGTAGTAAAACCCCTTAATAGAAAAAAAACTGAAAAAGTTGAGATTGGAAAAAAATATGATAAAAGAATGAGTCTATTACCCGCCTATGGCCTGGCACATATATTTTTTATTAAAGGGAAACTAGCTGGAATTAGATAAGGTTAATAGGATAAACGAAATAATATATACTTACTTAACTTCACTTTTTTACTTGCATATTCACATACAAAAAACCAGGTCATATATTACATGCGCAGATTATATTTAACAAAGGCATGCATTCCCCTTTTTTCTTTGATATCTTCTTCCCTTCTTTTATTCCAAAGAAGAAAAAAAGTTTTTTGCCATTTTCTATTATTGTCATCACATCACCACCATACCAGTAGGACTTGTCAGTGCAATTTCCATAATATACAGAGCAGCAGGTCCTACTTTTGTATTCCGTTTCAGTAAGCGTACCATACGCAACCAGAGACGATGGGATGCGAGAAAATATCAAGGGGAATCAGATTTTTTTATTATGCGAAATACATATAAAAGCCCATTGAATTCATATATAAAACATATATATTACATTCAGATTCAGATTTTTTAGACCTTCACGCATATTTCTTGTCTCTGTTGTGTAAATACTCCTCTGTGTGATCCTCTGTCTCTTTTTGAGAATAACTTACTACCAATTCCAAAGGATTACACACACCTTTATCGCTTCATGCCTTTTTTACATGGTACATAGATATATAGAAAACGAGCGTGTTTTTTATCAAGTATTTTTCGTGTCTGCATTTGGTTTGAACTTTTCATATACCTATGTGCTCCTTCCGTTCGTTCCTTTTGTACATTTTATTCCACTCCATATTTTATCCTTTTCTCTACGATAGCAGCCAATTCAGTCCGTAGTAAGTAAGTACAGCTCAACAGTTGAACTGGCGTGGTGATATATGAGGTGATGATGGTATGGAAATGAGAGGTGTAGTGTATCGTAATGGGATGTATTATTAAAGGTAAATTGTGGGATGGAAATGATTTGATACGGATTGGGCAATATAGCGGTTGGAATTTGTTTCATCAAATAGAGATGTCATTACTTATGTACAATGTACCCGTTATTGTACTGCATTACCTACTTACGCATACTCAGGCATTCTTTACAATACACTCATTCAACATGATAACAACTTTATTAACGATGTCCTTTTACTTCTATTTTGCAGATTCAGATAAGACGACTCTCCAAAAAATTTCTCAACTGTCAAAACTGGATTGGAGTCCATTGTCAAGCGGAAAGTTATACAGTGATTTTATATATTGAAACAAGTGTGGCTAAGTGATAGCTACATGAAATATCTCATTCAACTTTTTGTTCATAGTTGAAACTTGAGAGAGAACTAGGATTTGAATCGATTTCACATAATATACCCACCCTTTTCTCTTCATCCAAAAAGTGAACAGTGTTGAGAGAAGAGCTTGTGAGCTTAACTTTTGAGTAAGACGTATAGGTATAAATACTAACTGGAAAAGTAGATCGGAGCAGAGAGTAGGGAAAAGCCGATTGGGACATTTTTTTATACTTCAGCAGCATCAGAGACTCAAGGGAAGTTGCCTACTTTACTTACCTACATCTGCACACAATACAAACTCGTAAATTCCACGACAGTTTTATATATATTATAGTGAAAATTGAACTAAAAGTGATTCAATGAAAACTGGTAAAAACCACAAAAGGATTTTGTCCATAAATCTTATGTAAAATAGACTGCTGTGTGTGAGACTACCTCTCTCTTTAGAACAATGCATTTGCTGTGGAGTAGCAGCAACTCAGCAAGTGAGACAGGGCAAGAAGAAGACTACAGTTCTCCATTTAATTTAATAGTAAATAATAACAAGGCCAGTTGTAACAGTTGCAGTTACAGCAGGCAACGACAGAGATTAGCAGAGAGATCCTCTCTTTGTCGCAGCAAATCAGTAGAAACAATGAGACTGAGCAGAAATGAAACAACACCAGTCATCATGAGTAATTGCCAAAGTGACCTGAGCTCAGGAATGGTGGCGGTGGCTGCTGAAGATGACTACAGTAGTCAACGACAAGTTTCCTTCAACAGCAGTCATAGTCATCATCATGACGATGATGATAATGACGTGAAGGACGGTGACCTCATGGGAACTCGTAATGCCAACTCGCACGTTTTCTCATCATCAGGAAAAGGGTTGAGAAGGAATGTACACAGCCATACCAATCATCACACAAACTCATTCAGAATGACGCTTGTCATCGGAGCTCTAGTCATGATCACCAGTACAAGAGTCGGGGTCGAAGGGCTTCGCATTAACCAGTTTGGAGGGTATGAAGACGTGGTTGTCAGCGTTGGCCCTGATGTCCCACCAATCACTTGTGAACAACTTATCCAAAATATCCAGGTATGTTTGTAATATTTCCTTTTCTAAAAATGCTAAGACGATTATAAATGACATCTTCATGAGCATACAAAGAGCACACACACAAGAACGAAATGAATACGGGGAAATAATACTTTTGGCCTGGAATCAGATTTTCCCAAGAAAGGACCATTCTAATAATTCCGTTTTCCCTTTCGTTTTCAATCCATCTTATCTTATGGTGTGGCGCAAGAGAGAAAATGTGTGATGTGATCCTCATTAATTTCCCTCCTTCTTCCTATTATTCAGGCTGTGTTATGGAAAAGCCTCTTTTCTTCGTCTTCTCGGCAAAAACTTGCTTTTTGCCTCTGCCACCATTTTTCATGCCTATTTAGGGAGCCTGGGAAAATGTTTGGAATGCCGATGGTCATGAATTAGAATAATTGCTTTTTCCTCTCACTAGATTTACACAAGGCAAGGCAAGGCTTTTTATTGTAGGTTTACTACTAGGCAGCATGTACATATATTTTCAGTATAACGGAAGATAGCACACCGCATGCAAAATACTAGGTTTTACGTGGAATTTTATGAGAGCGACGGAAAATGTCTCATTTATTCAGTTAGCATTTTTTAGTAGGCTCATGCAAGCTCACACACGCTTTAATACCGTAAGCTGTAAGGAAATGGCGAGAAAATATGTATTTTTCTTTGCGTAACTAAGTCTTTTGCTGAGAAGACGACGGTGATGATGATGATACTGTCCTCTTAGTGTCCGCAACATATCCATGCCAGATTTTTGCCTGTATAAAATAAGCCATTGTATACTGCTGAGCAGTCAAGTGAAAATCTTCAAGTTTCCGTAGAGCACTAAATACCAGGGCAGCCAAGAGCCGCTTTACATTTTACGCGTCGCATCCTGGATATAAATACACACATCCCTTATCATTATCATCTCTTCTTGTATTTCGGATGGTTTACTACTGCATAGCAGCGATATGTATAAGGGAGGAAGACATGGAAAGTGTAATCACATGCGAAACATTAGTCTCAGCTCATGAGACACTTTCTTCTTTTTCCAGGGAAGAATAAGAAAGAAGGGATGGAGAGAAAATACTTAATAGGAGAAGAATAGACGGAAAAGATTTCCTTTCCAGTTTTTTTTCTTTTGCAAATTGTGTTGTGCAGTTGTAAAAGTAGCGTAATGCAGAAGAATGAGGATGCTACTCTGGCTGTATTGTGTTGGACTGAATGGACTAAACTATCTTTTTCTTTGTGCCATTTCCTGTCCCACTTTTTTGCACTATCCGTAAGTCCATAGTTGCTTATCGGAGAAAGGCAAGATGGAGATACATATATTATGCGCTATATTATTATGTGTTATGTTGCAGAGGAGGGAAAGTATATGGGGAGTAGGTGAAGTACACAGTATTAAACTACAGTAAAGAACAAAATAATGGTGGATTTTAGATTAGAGTTCACAATGCTCCAGTACAGAGGATTATATATTTTTAAAAAAGTGTTCTGCTCCATAAAAAGAAAATAAACAGACTGTAATTGTGTTTATTTATGGAAAAAGCAAATGGTATTTTCCCCGTTATATTAAAGCACCCTTTACCACCTTAAACTGCAGTAACGAACAAAATAATGGTGGATTTTAGATTAGAGTTCACAATGCTCCAGTACAGAGGATTATATATTTTTTTAAAGTGTTCTGCTCCATAAAAAGAAAATAAACAGACTGTAATTGTGTTTATTTATGGAAAACTGAAAAAATTAAAATTGCACTTGATTTTATCAGCAGTCTAAGCTTAGTAACTAGTTTTTTATATCTCCAGAAATATCTGTACACGTAAAAGACTTGTGTATAATCTGGGTCAAATTTATGCACTGTTTTTTTAATCAACCAGACTGCTTTTTTACGTCAGCATCAATCTCAGCAGTGAAAGGGATACGCTTCCTCAGTTTATGTTTCTCGTAGCTCAAGTGCAATCGATCCTTCAAAGTACACCAGAGCGGAGGGTTTTTAACCCTTTCCTTCTTTCACTCGTCCCTCCCAACGAAAGTACGCATTTTATGTTTTTAAAGCCGCACATCGCACTCTCTTTAAATTTGATAAATCAGGTCAAAAAGGCAAGCGAATGGGGAAAGTGTGTTTTTAACTCCCACTTGACACAGCCTAGGCTGTACACATTCTAGGTAATATTTTTCACTTGCAAATAAATGTTGCAAAAAAAATCAAAATAATCCA